>QEOT01123658.1:0-58892 GCA_003123785.1 Pterocarya stenoptera
GCCCGAGCGATCAAGGATCAAAAGAACAAATCCCAATTACATCACTAAGTAGCTCCTGACTTTCTTGTGACTTGTGATTAATATTAGCCAATGTGGAAGTCCAAAGATGTTTATGTTGCAAATTTTGGTACCGATGGGCACTGATGCCTCCTTTAGATGATAACCCATTTATAGCACCAATGGGTTATCTTGGAATGACAGTTTTCTAGTAATATTTGACATGAGCTTATATCAGTAAAAATACATGCAAAGATGTTCAAATTAGAGCTGTCAATTCGCATAGGATACAACATGGAGTAAGGGCTACGCCCATGTGATCACTGATCTGTACATGAGTTGGCCAGTTGATCCCACCATTTTTATCCATTTATGCATGTATTTTGGCCCAACTTGAGAGAGAGAGAGAGAGATAGAGAGAGAGAGAGAGAGCACTTATCATCATGAGTTTTTGTAACCAGAATGCACTACAGTTATCATGTTGAGGTGAGACCTGAGATGGGGTTGGAAATCATGTCTCTCCCTAGGAAGCTAATTTATATAATCTACCTCTTTCTCTCTCTCTCTCTCTAATTTATATAATTTACCTTAAAGGATTATTTTTGGTTTTAGTTGATAATTATGTTTGTTTGTTTGTTTTTTTTTTTTTTTTACAAGTTAGAGACTTTTTGGAGCTCCGAGATTCTAGGAGTTTCCTTTTTTTGAAAATCTTTTTCACTTTCAAAGCTAGGGTTAGCCAATGGCGGTGCCCTCTCCCCCACCGGTGTCTTCTACGCCGTCGGAGGGTTCAGATGGTGGAGAACATGGTATGAAATCGTTTGCACAAGTAGTGATGAGGCAGCCTACAGTCTCCTTCAAGCTTCCTATGCGGTATCCGGTAGATGTCAATGGTGAACTAGGTTTTGTTTTTACAGAGTCTGAGATGACAAAAGTAGCGGATGATTTTCGTTTTGCACTGGTATTAAAGTTCTCACGTTACATGCCATCCATTGATAAGATTCAGTTGAACGTGATCAAGTCATGGGGTTTACTGAAGGTGTCGCTTATCAGTTTTATGGATGAATTTCATGTGCTCATGCAATTATATTCTGAATGTGATTTCGTGCATGCTTGGGCGAGAGAGGGGCGGGTGATCGATGGGCATGTGTTCAAGTTATTCAGATGGACAAAGTTATTTAATCTTCACGTTGAATCATCTCTGGCGGCCCAATGGATATTCCTTCCTGGTTTGCCTCTCCATATGTATAGAGCCGATTGCATACAGATCTTAGCCACAAGGTTTGGACGTTATTTGGGCACAGACAATGCGACATTGAATAAAACAAGGGCTACGAAGGCACGTTTATGTGTAGAAGTGGATCTAAAGGAGGAGCCGATCAAAGGATTTCCGATTGTTGTTTCAGCAAACAGAACAATTTGGCAGGAAGCTCGGTATGAAAAAAATTAGTTTTTATTGTACAAAGTGTTGTAGACAAAGGCATACGAAAGTGGTTTGTTGTATGGGGGAGATGTAGTGCAAAATAGGAGGGGGGACAAGTAACCGTGTGCAGAACAAGAACCAGCGAGGAGGGAAAGGAAAAATTGGTGAAAAAGAAGAAACCAGTGAGAATGAGTGAGAAAAGGTGCAAACATTCTTGGAGGCAGAGGGAGTTCTGGGTGGGGTTGAGAAGAAGGGAGATAAGGATGACAACCCAAATGACAGCTTTGGTTGCGGTAGAAGTTGAAGAAGGGGTTGCGCAGGAGGGGGAGACTGAGCTAGTGATGGAAAAACAGAGTGACTTGGTTGAGGATGGGGCTGTGGAGTTGCAGGCTGGTAAGGACGTTATGACATTACAGCAGACAGAACTCAGGTGCATGGCAAATGCGCTTGAACAAACAGACTCAGACATGAAGGATTATTACATTGCAGAGGATCCTGATGAACTAGTAACATTATATGATTCGGCGTTTACTCATGGAAGCATGGGAGGGAATAATGTAGTGCAGGTTGATGTCGGAAGTCCTACTGTTGAGTTTTTGGGTATGGGAGAGGGTCGGAGCAGTGGTTTTCTCGTAGGGGGTCATACAGATGTGGTATCCGAAATTCTGGAGTTGGAATGCAGAACCCAAATGCCAATGGACAATATTGTTATTGTGGGGGAGGAACAAACAGATTCTTTTTCAAATCCTAAGGATAATGGTGTTCCTGGTGCTCTGGTTCGACAAAAGATGTACAATTCTGATCCTAAGAGTAGCCATCCTAGCCGTATGACTGAACTTAAGAAAAATGCAGTGAGACAATAAAAAAGGGTATTATCTAGATCTTCTAAACTCAATTTATGATTGATAAAATTTTGGTATGGAACTTGCGAGGGTTAGGCAGTTCTCGAAATCGTTTAAAAAGTTTAGTGAGAAAGTATGATGTGTTTGTTGTTGGGATTATGGAACCTTTTGCAGAGGTAGACAAAATGAATCGCTTGGAGTGTATGATACGGTTACCGAATTTTTGTAGTAATGCGGAAGTTGATAGTAAAATATGGATTTTCTGGAGTGACGATTATGAATGGGAGGTGTTTTCTATGACTAATCAATTGATTTCTAGATGGTTACAGTTTGGTGAAGAGAAGATGCTCATTTCTTTTATTTATGCGAAGTGTAATAGTATGGAACATAGAGATCTTTAGCAATCTTTAGAGGTGATTGATGCAAATGGATACCCCTGGATGGTGGTAGGGATTTCAATATTATCTGAGAAGATCGTGAAAGAGTGGGTGGCCACCTAAGGCCGTTGGCTTCTATGGTTGATTTTAATAGTTGTATTGACCTATGTGGTTTATTGAACCTGCAGGTTGTGGGAGGCCGACTATCATGGTGTAATGGCCATGTGGGGCAGACTCGAAACTAGGATAGGTTGGATAGAGTACTGATTAATGCACCTTTTGCAAATAAGTTTCATTTAGCATTCTTTGAATATCTTTAACGGAAGACTTCGGATCATTGTCTGATGCTTATTCATCCAAAAAACCAATGGTAAGCTACAGCCCACATCCATTTCACTTTCAAAATATGTGGGCATTTCATGCAGATTTTTTTGCGTTGCGTGGAAGATGTATGGAAGGATCCTACTACATCTGTGGGTCTTCAAAGGTTGGCGAAAAAGTTGAAAAAAATGAAGCTTGCGCTATGAGCTTGGAACAAACAGGTTCTTGGGCATGTGGGGCAGACCATTAAAGCATTAGAAGAGAGATTGGAGGTTCTAGAGAGCAGGTTACAAGGTGGATATGATAATGAGGTTGAATGTGATTTCTTGGTAACTAAACTTGAATTGGATACATGGGAACAAGGTGAAGAATCCAAACTTTCTCAATTGGCAAAGAAGAGGTGGCTTGTAGAGGGTAACCAAAATGGAAAGTTTTTCCATGCAGTTGTTAACCGACGAAGAAAAAATAACATCATTCAGAACATGTGGCTAGAGAATGGAGTCATTTTGAACTCGCCGAAACAGGTCCATCAAGAAGCTTTAAGTTATTTTCAGAACTATCTCTCTAATGAATCTATTATTGAACAGGTGGATCTTGCACCTCTTATACAATGTTCTATCTCTAAGGAAACTAATGTGGCTCTTACTATTGCCCCGACTGAGTCTGAGATTTTGACTGCTTTGAAATCAATCCCGAAGGAGAGCTCACCTGGACCGGATGGGTTTGGTTTTGGTTTCTATTTAAGTTGCTGGGATTTGATAAAAGAAGATGTTGTTAAAGCAGCCAAAGAGTTCTTTGCGGGTTCATCTTTACCTAGATTTTACACGACATCTTATTTGGTGTTGATTCCCAAGGTAGAGAACCCCAAGAGTTTTTATAAGTTTCATCTTATCAGCCTTTGCTCAGTTGCGTATAAGATTTTTTCTAAGGTTCTCATGCAAAGGATGACGCCTTATTTATCTAAGTTGATTTCTCATGAACAATGAGCGTTTATTCCAGGCCGTAGTTTTTTTGAAAACATCACTCTGGCTCAGGAATTGGTTCACTCACTGAATAAGAAAATAAAGGGTGGTAACATTATGGTGAAGATTGATATGGCCAAAGCCTATAATCGCGTAAATTGGAATTTCTTGATGAATGTTTTATTCGCTTTTGGTTTCTCTCATCAGGTTTGTAATCTTGTAAGGGAATGTGTTCAATCACCTTGTTTCTCCATTATGATGAATGAGACTTCTAAGGGTTTCTTTAATCAGCTCGTGGTCTAAGACAATGTGATCCACTTTCTCCATATTTATTTATTATCATGGAAGAGGTGTTATCAAGATTACTTCGCAAGAATTTTGAAGAGGGTCGAATTGGTGGTTTTTCGCACCCTGTGGGTGCACCTCTTGTCCCGCATTTACTGTATGCAGATGATCTCTTAGTTTTTGTGAATGGCGGCAAGAGATCGGTGAATAGACTTTTCAAAACATTGGAGGTTTACGAAAAGTGGTCTAGGCAATTAATCAATAATGATAAATCAGCTTTTTTCTTCTCAAAGTCTATTAATTCCGCTTGGCGTCGCAATCTCATGAGATCTACAGGTTTGGTGGAAGGAAAGTTCCTGGTCAGTTCTTTGGGGTTTCCACTAGTAGAAGGATGTCTTAAATCAAGAGATCTGGAACCACTTATTGAGAAGATTCGAAGAAAAGTTGCTGGCTGGAAATTACAATTACTCTCACAAGGTGGGAGGCTTACGCTCATGAAACATGTGTTATCATGTATGGCTACTCACCTATTGGCAGTATTAAATGTGCCTATGAAGGTTTTAAAAAATCTAAATTCTTTGATCTCTACATTTTTCTAGGGAGAATTGAATGGGAAGCCGAAGATGAAATGGTGCGCTTGGGATCGAATTTGCAAACCTTACAAGGAAGGGGATCTTGGCATGAGAAACTTTCAGGAAGTGCAGAAATCACTGCACATGAAATTTGTATGGAGACTACTAACTGTTGATAATCTATGGACCAAGTTTTTCGGAGCGAAATACGTGAAGCACAGTCACATTTATTTTGCTGAGGCTAGAAGCAACTCTTCCCGCTTTTGGAAATCCATTATGAAGGTTTTTCTTGAGGTAACAGAGAATGCCACAGTGAAGGTAAAAGAGGGCAACTCTTCGTTCTAGTTTGATCGTTGGTTGAATAGTGGGCTGTTGTGTGATAGTAGGGATGCTAGGCTGGCTGAGATTAAAATAAAGGAGGTTTGGGTTGATGGAACTTGGGATGAGAATTGGCTAGTGGGATTAGTCGGCCTAGAAAAAACAGAGGAGATTATGCACGGCATTGTGGCTGGGAAGGTGGGAAATGATATTATTGCTTGGAAATATGATTCTAAGGGGGAATTTACGTCGGCCTCAGCGTGGGAGATTATTCATGTAAGAGGAACGAACTAGCTAGGCATGGATTGGATTTGGCATCACCTTCTCCTAAAGAAAATTTTTGTGTGCATGTGGAAAGCCCGTTTCAATGGGTTAGCGTTGGATTCTAGGGTGCAATCTCTTGGAATACCATTGGCATCTAGATGTAACTGCTGCACTCAAGGCCATTCGGAAGATTTAAATCATGTATTGTGCACTGGTAGTATTGCTGCGGACGTATGGAAGGCAGCAGTTATTGCACTGGGATTTAACCATATTCTAGGTATGTCATGGTGGGCTATGGTGATGCAGTGGTTCAGTGCGTCAAAGAAGTCGAGCCACAGGGGGATTTTGCTCGGCATTATTCCCTCTATTATTACTTGGCGGCTATGGATGCGTAGATGCAAGGCTCGAATGAAAAATTATTTTGAATCAGCATCAAGTGTTTGGTTGGCAGTTAAAGTTTGGATATGGAAGATTTCATCTATTATGGTGAAACATTGGCCTATTTGCACTAGAGATGAGGCTATCCTTAGAGCTCTTGAAGTTCCATATGTTGATCATGCAAGGACTGGTCCGAAACTGGTATATTGGAAGAAACCTGATGATTGGTGGATTATTAAAGGTGCGTTCTCTTCTTTTTTTGGTCATGGAACTAATAATGAGGCTGAATTAAGGGCTTTGATAGCTGGTATCTCTTTGTGTAAAGAGTTGGGTTTCAATCAAATAATTATTAAGAGTGACTCCAAGTTGATTGTTACTTGGTTGAGTAGTAGAAAGTGCACAACATGGTATCTTTGGGATTAATGGGATTAACTGTTGCTTTGTTAAGAGACTTGCGTGTCCACATTAGTTGTCAATTTCGCGAAGGGAATAAGGCGGCGGACTTCCTTGCTCGTATGGGTGAGGAAGGTTACAATAAAATCTTTTCAGATTTTATTGCTTTGCCACGTAAGGCATGATCAGGTTGGATATAGCGGGTTTGCCCCATGTTAAATTGTAAGTTTTGTTTAATTGGTTTTTTGGTTTGAGTTTGAGTGTGGGTTTGTTTTGTTTTTTGTGGGTGTATAAGTTTTTCCTCCACCATAAGTGAGGCCGTTTATTAATAAAGTGCCGAAGGTGCCGCCCTCCTTTTGGCCAAAAAAAAAAAAAAAATTGTTTAGTTTTACCACTTCCTTTGAAATGTTTTAGCTGATAATTATGTGCTAATTAGATGGTAAAGATTACATAGTAGAAAATGATTTGTATAATTTGAAGAAAGAGTCTAAAACAAAGAGTTCACAAGGGCCTATAAAACCTGCAAAGAGGTAGATTATCAAGTTAGATCCTAAATAATTTTTTTTATTAAGTTAATAGAAATTACCAACTATAGTTTTCTGATATTAGCAAAATTGGCATTTTGAAATTCTTGTTACTCATTAAGTTAGAATTTATTTTTGGGAATTTCTTTCATCAACTGACTATTTACATCTATTATCCATTTTCATATGCAATGGTAAATAGCATCAGTTTGGTTTTGGATGGCTCACGTGGCTCATAAGGACTAGATGTCCAAACAACTAGAAATTCATAACACTATGGAGCACTCACCACCACCTTTCTTTAGTTTGCAATAAATTTAGTGGCATATGTGATTATATTTCTTGTTTGCCATGTTTGTTGAGTATCTTACCAACAGCTACTTGATTTTTTAAAGGTTGATATCTTCACTAGTTGTCAAGGTTATGATTTTATAACCAATGCTAGTTTGTACAGAGTAGAAATAAACACACGTTTGATATGGATTGTAGGTCTTGTGCTTCCTCAAGAAATTCAAGAAAGGCTAGGTCAGACAAAGTGAGAGTATTTTAAGAGGCATTCTGCAGCTTTGCAATCATATATGTCAAGACTTGACCTTGATTTAGAATGTCATCATCAGTTACTTCAGCATCGCTTGTTAATCATACATTGAGGAATGACTCAATGTGCAAATGTGGGAAACAAGTTGTACTTAGAATCTCAAATATTCCAAGAAATTCGAGGCTAGCATTTTTTGGGTGTCCATTGTACAACATAGAAGTAGACACAATTAATAATACTTGATTGTTACTGTTTACATGTTAATGTTTTATTCAAAATTTTGACAACAAACATACTTGATTATTTATGTATAATCAGGGGTTACCACACTGCAAATATTTCAAGTAGGCAGATAGTGGTGAATACAAAGAGCAAGAAGCTTTTGTAAAAAAAGAAGCAGAAGTATTAAGGAAAGATGAAGAACTTTAAAAGAGAGAAGAAGAAATTGGGAAGAGGGAGTTGGCACTCCACAACGATCAAGCCCAGCTTCGCAGTCAAGAAGTTGACATGCAACATGCACACACACTATTTCATGTGTATTGGCTATTATCCATAGTTATTTATTTGTATTTAAAACGTTCAAAGTGATGACGACTTTGTATTATATTTATATAAACTTAACGTTTATAAGTCGAGACTTTAAAATTATGTATTTGAGACTTCATTGTGATTTGTATTTGATCTTCAATCCCGAGACTTTATTGCGCTTTAGCGTGCCACTGGTTATTAACAAAGTATGTATCTACGTGAAAATAACTTACTAGCCTGATTCTTTTGTCAGAATATTTGACAAGACTAAATTACAGGTTTATTGATTTACTTTTTTTTCGCCTGGACAGATGGAGCAGTATCAAACACAGCATGACATAAACTCATAAACTAATACCAATCAAATTCAATCAAAACCACATAAATTGAGTACATGGATACAAAGTCAAATTTACATAAATAGAGTACTTGGATACAAAATGTGCAAAATGTTGGCTCAAATACTAAGATACAAAATGTGAGTTTGGATACAAAACGTACACTTTTACCACTAATACATAACATACTCTAATATACCACTACCAACACGTAAAGTCCTACAAATCACCCCAACACACAAATGCCAGCAAACCACCTCCAACACACAAATACCAACAAACCACCTCCAACACAAATTTCAACAAATCACCATTATGAACACACAACATAATTCAATAATGGATCTCAAAGTCTTGCTACAAGAAGCTATTTCGTTGCGTTCCATCTGCCGTCTCCGGCTGCGTTCCATCCATCCCTTGTTGCATCTATGAATATAATAGCAGACAAAGTAAGACTCACATAAAAAACATACAAATACAATAAAATGAATGAAAATGGTAATTGTACACTTTCTTGTGTCCCCATCACTTCTTGTTATGCACTTTCTTGATCCACCATTATGAGAGTTTGTACATTTTCTTGTGTCCTTATTCCCAATGGGCCAAGTTGGTTTCCATTGCTTTCCAATAGTTCAGTGTACAATCTATGCATCTAACAACATAAAAAATAATTAGAATTCACAGGTAATTAAAAATATAGTATATTATCAAATACTCAAAAATGAACATTAGGTAATAATGACAATAACTATGCTTTCACCAATTTGCTTTTTTCCTATTGTTTTTCTTTTTCACAGCCTTAGTTTTAATTTTCTTCAATTGTTCCTCCATCGTCGACATCCTCTTCTTACACGAGGGTCTTCCCTTGCCTCTGACAATATGGGGACTTAGCACCTTTTTAGAACTTCCTTCCATGGCCGCATTCACAGTACTTACTCCAACATTAGAATCTATGATGTAGGGCTTCGATTTGCAGTATATCTCATTCATTGCATACAACTTCGATACCATATCCTCAGTATGCCCATTGCATGAAACTGCATTTGTTATTACCTCATAAAAAATTTTCAATATACATTTATATCTAACAGTTTCGGGTCTCTAATAAGCAACATTATAACTGCTAGGGATAATAGTATACCTACGTTTTCTGTCTTTTCTCCACTGGTCCAATATGTATCTTTTTGGCAATCCACGGATTTTCCTAGCTGAGAAGATGACAAGAATATGTCTATATATTATCCCTCGCATATCAAACAACCCGCAAACACACTTCACCTCACACTCGACCTCGTTAAAGTAAACATAATAAGTAACCTCCTTGATGAAATCTTTAGTCTTAACTTCATCATCAACTTAGTAAGTTACAATTACTCCATCCATTTTCTTGAAACAACAATGACAATATATCATTCCCATTATCTCTTATTTGTACACTAGAATTGGTAGCTACACTAGAGCTGACACTGGTTGCGGAACTAGATATGGGAGTGGAAGTAGGCATGACAACCATTGCAACAAAAGTAGAGTTCCATGGGTGTTACTGCACTTTCCCAAAAAAAGTATAAACATAAATAATTGGACCAAATATTCAAGTTCAACACTAACTACAATAAATACTCTAAGAAATCATCATTTGGTTGCTCCATGGATATGGGTAGGCAATTGGATGAGATTCCATCGTTGGTATGACGAAATTATACAAGGCAGCAGAACTACTCAAGGCAGCAATACTTAACGCGGTAGCAAAAGTAGAGTTTATGGGTGTTGCTACAGTTTTCCATAAAGAAATTTAAATATAACTAATTAGACCAAAGATTGAAGTTCAGAAAATTAAAGCACACTAACTACAATAAATATTCTAAGAAATCATTACCTGGTTGCTTTATGGATATGGGTTGGCAACAGTCTTTCCAAAAAAAATTAAAAAATAAATAATTAGACCAAATATTCAAGTTCATAAAATAAAACACATGAACTACTTTACCATCCAACGATCATCTGGTTGCTCCATGGATATGGGCTGGCACTTGGAGGAGGCGCAAAAGGTGGTAACCACGCATAAGGCACTAGACCGTAGTAACTTGGCATGCAGTTTGAAAAGTTTGTATAAAGTGGTCTTGATATGTCCTAACATATAGCAACATAATGTTAATCAACCCACCCACGCAATTAAATAAACACACGCCAACTATTTAAAGAGGTGTACAATACTTTGGTTGATGGATTAGTGATAGGAGCTGTTATGCGGGATGCGTCTTCTTTCTCTTTCTCCATCTACCTCAGTAATGAGGGTGGTTGTGAAGAATGAAAACAAGATGTATGCACCTACAATATTATATTAACTTTGAATCTGATTAGTGAGTACCCATTGATTTGTATAAGAAAGTTTTTTTTTTTTTTTATGACAAGAAAGATATGATCTGTTTTGATTAAATTTCTTATGTGTTTTTTTTTCTTAGGATCTACTTTCTAGATACCTGAGTGCCAAAATTTATGATACAACCTGAATAATATGATAAAACCTGAATAAAAAAAAAAAAAAAAACTTGAATAACCAAGTTATGACACCAAAATAACTTGGTTATTCAACCTGAACAACCAAGTGTAATATGATACAACCTGAATAACCAAACTCTCATAAAAATAAAATTGATGTTATAGAAAGATTTTATGCCAAAATTTACAACCAAAACAGGACACTTGAAAAGCTATAAAATGGACAATTTACGCATGTATAACCATACAAATGCCACTCAACTAAGAACAAATGGAACCAAATTCCACGCAATGAAACAAATGGATATTTTTCGATGCATGTTCAAGCAATGAAAAATGAAACACATGTTCAATGCATGAAACCCACATTTTTCACTATAGGCATTTGTGATTTTTCACTACAGGCCTCTCGTATATTGACTAAGCCTCTTACCAGGCCTCTCGTAAGTGGGTTGCTGCAACTCATCAACGACGGAGCTACAACGCCAATGGAGAAAATTGACAACTGAGATCTGAGAGAGAGGAAGAAATCTGAAACCGAGAGAAAAAATTTTGTAGCACTACGCCGAGGAAGAGAAATACCATATTGTGTTTTCAGTTATTTCAAAATAGGTCCCACCTTCAACTTTTTCATTCGTCATCATTAATAGAAAATACGTGACCTAATCACAAACTGTCACGTGTCATCTATAATCTTTTAAAAAATTAAATCAAATATTTTTGAACAAAAATAATTTTAATAATAATAATAATAAAATTTATTACAATAAATTTAGAAATTAAAAGAAAAAGAAAAACATGGCAGCCATTGGTGGTAGCAACCAACACAATCACTAGTGGTGGCCATGTTTTGGGGTGGCAATAATTGACCGACCTTTATGGTGGCCGGTTTCTCTCTAGGGAATGGTGGCCAGATCTCAGCAGCTAGAGGGTGGCCCAAATGTGGCCACCCACTCGATGACCGAGATTTGGCCATTGAGTGGTGGCTGGATAAAGGTCAACAGGTTCTGGCCACCCTAGAACATGACCATCGCTAGTGGCTACGATAGCATGATGACCAAATTTTCCTAATTAAAAAATTGAGATAACAACAAATTTAAGAGATAATGATTATTTCTAAGTGGAAGGGATTTATCCTACTTCCCATATCCAATTCAATGGAAATTTTAGTTCATCAACAAATTCTCAAGGGATAGGATCATATCTAGAAGGAAAACTCTTAATGCAGGCGATTTGCGGACCCAAGATGCACACCCACCCAACGTGGCAAGTGAAACAGTGCGGATATTCAAAGGAAAACTTTAATAAAACGAATCGTTTGGGTTGGAGGAATTGGACGGGATTGAAACATAGAAGTTGCAGCGAAGCCTTCCAACATTAATCATGAAGAATAAGTTATCGGATAAAAACAAGTTATATCAAAAGGATTACACAATCATACAACCTGATTTGCATTTACTAATTTTTAACATACTTGAGATTCCAAATCCAAGCAAAGTAAACACAAACACACTCAGGACCAGAGGAGAGATTATGACAATGCAATGTACTTCTCATAGGCTTTGTTTTCCCAAGAAAATTAGCTTTTTCCCCGCTCAATACATGGAAGTAGAAATCAGAAAATGGGGAATTTATCCATACGGATAATTTTTAATAATCCATACTTTTCTGGTAGTTTCAATATCTACTGGATGTTTTTCACTTCAGGGCATGTAATCTGTTCTTTTCTTTATGATCGTCTCTGTTATACATCCATTTTTCATTCCATTTTGAGGACTGAGACAATAGCATTGCATCTAAAGAATGCCCAACGTAGATGACCCTTCCAAAAACATTCCTATCGCAGCATTCACTACCTCAACAGAATTTCTCCCAAGCTATACTTTCAGTGAGATCCCTCGATTACAACCATTAATAACCAGGAACTAAAAAAGAATTCAATGCATATTATATACACAACAAAAGATCACCTTTTAGGCGATTTGCGGACCCGAGATGTGCACCCATCCAATGCTTACTTCACATCAACCTCGTCGTCGTGTGCAGAGGAAGAGATTTGGGGGAGTTGGGTTCATTGAAGAAGAGATTTGGGGAGATGGAGGGAAGCGGGCTGTTCGATTTGGGGAGGGAGGGAAGCAGGCTTTCGATTTGGGGAGGGAGACGGAGGAATAGTTTCCTTTTACTTTTTATAATTACACAAATGCCCCTGCAGCCTGCCATGTCACTTTTCAGTTCTTAATCGGTACGGAGTTTAGCTTGTACCTAGAAGAATTGTATCTATAATGACGGTCACTATAATATTTCATCTTAATGAATATAGCAATTACACAACTGTCATGAAATTGTAAAGAAACTCACTCTAAGATCATTGGAAATTAATAAAGAAACTCACTGATCTATGATCTATCCTTCTAGAAGAAACATGAACTGCTATTAAATATCGTTACAAACCGTACAAAATTAAATTGATATTAAATGTCAACATTCTTAAACTAAAAAATAATCAAGCACAGTTGCTCAACCGAGATGTATACAACACTTTTAGCGAATTGGAAGCGCAAATAATGCTTGACTATACCTTGAATAAGAGTCGAGTGAACTCTTGATGAGTGAGCTCACTAGACTGCACATCTAGTAAGGAGGTCGAGCGAACTATTTGCCTAGGCCTTCCTTGCTTCCTTAAGCTCCTCCATATCCTTTATAATGACAATGCAATCAAAACAGTAGTTTTTTTTTTTTTTAAAGAGTTGGAGCTACATGTTTAAGAGTGACCTCTCCCCAATTTTATTCAAGTCCTCACTTATGGTGGAGGAATACCATGAAACAACCAAACACTTGGGGTTACATGATGTACATTAAAACCACCCAAAAGCCAAGCATAAACAAGACCTACTATTATTTAAAACTGGAGGACAAACCTCCTTTTTATTATTCATCCTCAACAACTGAGGAAAACTTATGCAAATAAAGAATATGAGCCTACCAACCAATACCCGCGAATAGGAAAGAACAAAACCCCACCACAGAGCATGAAGTCCTTAGGATCAGATGCAACAACAAGCTCCCTTATCTGAATGATACAGACCTCTAAGATTTGAAGGAAGATCCGAGCTGTCCTGCCAAACCTCACAGACCCCTGAAGCACCAAGCCACGCACAACCATCTGCCAATGCATTACATTCTCTGAAAATATGTTAAACCCGTAAGTAGAGATGATCCAACAACTTAAGTAATTCCTCCCAATAATCCTCGAAGTACCATGGGCTGCATCTCTTCTTCTTTAGCCATTCAATCACCAACATAGAGTCCATCTCAATTTCCACCTTGTTTAGACCCAAGAACTTCACCATTTGGAGACCTTGCAGCAGAGCCATAAATTTTGCACTATTATTTGACTGCACACCAGTTGACATAGAAAAACCAGAAATCAATTTTCCACTATAATCCCGAATCACTCCACCCGCACCTGAAGGCCCTGGATTCCATAAGGAACTTCCATCCACATTGGGCTTAACCTAAATCCCTGGGAGGAGGGGACCATTTTACTATTTGAGTAGGCTTTGGTTTTATTGACTTAAAAGGCAAATTTAGACCCTTTAAAATCTCTTCATCTCTACGACTGAAACTAGAAGACCCTTTTAATTTTTCACCTGCAATAGCCAACCAGAATTTGATTGATCTCCATACATCTTGGACCGAATCATGAACCCCCTGCATTCTTGCTTTACACCACCGCCACCAAAGCTTCCAAGTGATAATGGAGGGAAGTATTCCAATCAGTTGACCACTCTGTGAATTGTTGGCTCTCCTATACCAGGATTCTATCCTTTGTTTCCAAGTACACCCTTCTAGTATAGGCATGCCCAACTAGAGTAAACAATAACCCCATACCTATTTGGCAAAATCCCCCAAAGCAAGTATATGATTTTGGTCCTCATAGTTTCTTGAAATGCAGCAATCACATTTGGATACCAAGTGAATTCCAACTCTCCTTATACGGTCGTCCACTGGAAGACAACCATACCAGGCCTTCCACATAATAATCGACATTTTACCCGACAAAGATGGATTCCACACCCATTTCATCCAAGGAATTTTTGGAGAACAAACCCATATACATTCCCATGCACTACGAGTTGAGAAAGTCCCATGAGGATTTGGTAACCAATGAGAATATCCTTTCCAGATTTAATGCTGCCCAACTCATTCAAAATTTGATCAGCTTTTTCAATACCTACCAACAGATCAAAAATCTCTACATTCCATCCAGTTTCTATTTTGCAATTCGACAATGATATCTTTGACAATTCACTAACAGGATGATGATCAATAACGGAACCATCTGTGAGCCATTTATCTTTCCAGAAAGACACATTACCTTCCTTCACCTTTCACTTTGAAAACTGAACCATTGAAGGAAAATGACCCACAAGCATTTTCCAAAACTTTGATCCTTTGGTAGAGTCAACCATCAAAATATGTTGGCTACCCACATATTTAGCAAGAAAAAACTGGGCCCATGTCGATTTCCCTTCGAGAAGATTCCACGTCAACTTCATATGCAACGAAGCTTGCACTTCCTGAAATTTTCGAAGACCCACCCCACCCTCTAACACCGGCCTACATAAATCATCCCAAGCCTTCCATTTTTTTTTTGGCTTACCAGCACAAACACCCCAGAAAAATGTACTCATATACCTCTTCAATTTGTCTAGCACAGCCTTAGGAGTTTGCAAGATTGAAAGACAATGTAGAGGAATACTTTGCAAAACATGTTTTAATAGAAGTAAACGTGCTCCACTGGACAAAAGATGGGTCTTCCATCCCTCTAATCTATCCCTCACTTTATTTAGCAATCCATCAAAGTGAACAGAAAGTAACCTTCTAGAAATTATAGGAACCCCCAAATAATAAAAAGGAAGACTTCCCTCACTAAAACCAGTCAGTCGAAGTAGCATTCGACGTCGGGCAGTGGTATCGTGCTTAGAAAAACAAATAGATGATTTTTTCTTATTAACCACTTGACCCGAACAATTTTCATATTGCTTCAACACCTTCGGAACATACCTTAGTGATGCCTTTTGACCATTCACGAAAATCACTATATCATCTGCATAAAGAAGATGTGAAATAATTGGAACTCCTCTAGGATGGTAAAAAGGCATAATCTTGCCCAACTCACCTGCCTTTTAAGCATCCTAGATAATACTTCCTCCACTAAAATAAAAAGGTACGGGGGAGAGTGGATCGCCTTGTCTCAATTCTCGCCCTCCTTGAAAGAAACCTTTTGGAATATCATTCATGACCACTGAGTACCAAGGGGTTGTGATACACTGGCTAATGAGACCACACAGCTGGTCAGAAAAACCAAAAGATCTAAAAGACATGAATAAGAAAAGCCCAATCAATACTATCATAAGCCTTGACCATATCAATCTTCAATACAACATTTCCCCCTTAACTTTTTTATGCAAGGAATGCATCATCTCTTGTGTCAAACTAATGTTTTCAAATATAATGCGGCCCTTAATAAACGCACCTTGCTTCAGTGATATAATCTTGTCTAAAAGAGATGCAACACGATTGACCAAAATTTTGGAACAAATCTTGTAAAACACTGAGCACAAGCTTATAGGTCTAAACTTGTCAAAGCTTTCCAGATTTGGAACCTTCGGGATTAAAACCAAGAAGGAGGCCGAATAAAACCGCGGCAGCATTGCACCACTAAAAAACTCCACCACAGCCTCCACCACATCCTTTTTTATAATAATCCCAACAAGAGCGATAAAACTCAAACCCAAAACCATCTGGTCCCAGACTGCTATCTACTGGAATATGACAAATAGCATCATAAATTTCCTGGATCGATGGAATACTACACAAAGCCAGATTTTCTTCAACCGAAATCACCTTATGCAATAAATCGGACAAATTCGGCACCCCTAGACTCACACGAGCTTCCAAAAAATTTTTAAAATAATTAAGAGCACCATTATGAATATGTTCAGGAGTTGAGAGGATAGTACCATCGGGCAGCTTCATCTCCTTCACCTGAGTATGGTTTCTTCTGCTCATTGAACGGAAGAAGCTAGCTGACGCTTCTCTTTTTGAAAGCCAAGACTGCTTAGCCTGCTGCGATAGCCTTGTTTCCTCTCTATCCATGCAGACTTCAAGTTCAAGTTGAGATATCGTAAGGTCCAACTCATCTTCTTGAGTAAAATTTGCTTGCAAACTCTGCTCTAACTCCCCAATGTGAGCTTCCAGACTAGCAATATGAACCTCCGTTCGCCCAAAAACTTCTTTATTCCACACCCTTAAAGTTGACTTAAGTCTTTTAAGTTTAACAGCAAGATGGGAAAGTGCAGTACCCCCAACGGCACCATCCCACGACTGAGATACACACTCCAAAAATAATTCATGATTAACCCATATTTGCTGAAACTTAAAAGAAGGGAAACCATAAGGAGTCGCGTTCCTTTCTAACATAAAATGCATAGGAGCATGATCAGACGAAGTCCGCGGCAAATACCTCATATGAGCCTCATGAAACTCATTTCCACCGGATAAATTATAGAAAACCCGATCCAATCGAGCCCAACTTTGAGTAAAATTATTATGGCCATTGCACCATGACAAAGAGTTACCACTATATTGCATCTCCAATAGACCACACGCATCAATAAAGGAATTAAATTCCTCCATTGCCAAAGGAAGCCTTGATCTCCCCCCTCGTCTTTCGGAATCCGTTTTAATGATATTGAAGTCTCCAATGACGAACCATGGCAAATTAAGAGAATTCGTATCAACCATACTCTGCCATAACCTTCTCCGATCCTGGTAACAACACTTGGCATAAACCAAAGTCAACAGAATTGGAGTAGAAGAAACATTCAAACTCACTGTAATGAATTGATTGCCCATTTCCAGAACTACAAGGTTTGCTTCATTTTTTATAATAACCACAACTTGCCTCCTACCGAGTCATTAGACGTACAGTCATCAAAATCAAGCCTGTCTCTCCAAACCTGCAATTTTGAATGAGAGATCATAGGTTCTGCAATCATCAAAACATTAGGTTTTAAATTCCCTATCAAAATTTTCAGTCTCCTTTTTGATGTGCCTATTCCTCGAACATTCCAATATAAAAAAGAGCTCATCATAAATTCAGGCGAGAGGGTTTGCTTTTAACCCTAGACGAACACCGAATTTTAATGGCAATTATTCCATTTTTTTCAGAATTCTCATACATCTCAGACTTTGAAAGACAATCCTTTCCTTTGGCCAGGTGAGGTAATGGTTGATCCATTTTAGGTTCAGAACAATTTGTATTTCACCCTTTCTTGGTCCAAATCCTCCGATAATTTTGAACCAACTGTAGTATCATCCAAACATCCTTGATCCTCTCCTTCCTCTATTATCATCCTAAGCTCAAGACCATCTTATGCAAATGCAGCCTCGGATGCCGAAACACCCACTTTGGGGTCATCTACACCATCATGCACTCGAATGCCATGAACCTCCGTTTGTTGGGTTTCTTCTAAACAACATTTAGGCTCCAAAGGCTGCATAACAACCTCCACAGATATCTTAGACTGCTTAGTTGTCATAGCACCATCAGTTTCTTTTCCTTCCTCAACCAGTCGTGTCGAATCATTCTTCTGAGTCTTCAACTGCTCGACATTTTCAACAAGCACTAAATCCATATTACACCCTGATCCACTTCCTTCCCCCGCCTAAAAGATCACAATACTTTGTTCTGGAGCCTTGGGGACATCTGTGATAACCTGTCTGTTCTGATCTTTTTGAGCCCAAACCTGTTCATTCTTCCGCCCATCACCATTAGGTTTAACAAGACCCATTTTCTTTTTCCCAAGCCATTTACAGGTTTTTTCATTATGGCCTTGCATGTTACATGCAAGACAATACGCAGGCAAAGTTTCATTCCTCACTTCCTGATACAAACTTTGTGGTTGAAAAGGGGGTGCCAATCCAGAAAGCCTTCAAAGGCTCTTTAGTCACATCCATCTCAATACAAACCCTGGCACCATCTGTGCGAGTAGCGCATTTTGTGGGGTTATCTCTCTTAAGATACCGCCCAATAAGAGCCGTAATACTACGCAAAGATGACTCATGATAAAAGTTCGGCAGAAGGCCTGGTAGATTAATCCAAGCAGGAACTTTGATCGGCTCTTTATCCTCCTGGAAATCAGTGGTCCACTGGAAGATGCGATACAGAACACCTTCTATGTCACACGACTCCCTTGTAAAAGTTTTGACAAAATCATCTTCCGATGACAGTCTAATAAAAACATTTTAAGGCCTTAGCATCGACGATACCACATGTTGATTCTGTAATCCCCATCTGGATCAAATAAAAGCACGAATAGAATTTAGATAGGGTCGTTGCCATAAGAATTTCATAACCAAAGAGAATCTAAATGGCATAGCAGATTTGTCAAGTTCGTCCTTAGAGAAGAGGATATAAACATCTCCATCCACACTTTTAAGAGCACGAAAAGGGACCAAGACCTCAAGAATGGGTTGAGGAGATTTTTGAACCAGGTCAGCAAAGGATCTCAACCTAGGGGCCACTGTCGAATTGGCCAGAGGGCCAGCAGTGGCTGCCATCCAAAAAATTGCAAAGAAACCCTAGCAGAGAAAGAATGATCGCCACGCCACGTCAGCAAGAAAGCTATCAAAACAGTAGTTAACTGTTGTTTAAGAGACTGTAATATTGGACTCCAACATCCTGCAAAGTTAATCCCCTTGAAGTTTTTCCTTTCGAGAAGTAGAAAGCTTGGGCATTTAAGCAAACAGAAACCGTACCAAGATCGAAAGAACAAATTGGGATGAGTTGGACCCCAAGTTGCGACCGAAAGAGCGACTGCTAGATATTAGTTTAGCCTGACCTCTTTGCTTGAAGCTCTGCCAGGAAGGAGTATCAACTCGGTCGAAGACATTTTTAAGGGCTTAGGTACTAGGTAGCTAGTATTGATGATGTTATATGGGTATGACTCACGAATTATGACCATTGAAAAACTTAAATCACTTGTAAATTTGTGATGGATTTTCAAGTCAGGAAAATTACTTTACACCAGACCCCATCACCCATTATACTGAAAACTAAGCAAACAACTCCACGCAAACATTAGTCATTGGATTAGCCTACTATAATGAGTTTGATAACATATAAACTAGACTTGAATGATTTTCTTCAGGTGATGTTCAAACTCAAGACTTGAAAAAGCCAAGGAGGCTGGTTTCGTCTCTCGATCTCCTGTCTTAATTGTTCTTCAACATCAATATTGTTTTTGCTTCTTCTATGGTACCCCGATGTCATGTCTGAAGGCATCTGGACAAGCCCCAGTTCCTGGACATTGAATTCGTCTCTAGTCATTTGATGGGTCCATGAACGAGTCCTATTTATCCGACTTGATCCGGTAGAGGAAGAAGAGAAGCTTGGTCCGGAATCTGAGGTTAGGGGAGTCTCGGGTTTCTTTCTTCGATTGAAACTTGATGGGCCCAGAGTCAGCTCAATCTCACTCTCCTCTATAATCTCTACAGCTCCATTACCATCTGATTCTGCAATGTAATCCTCAGCAGGCCGTCCCAGATCAAGTTTCCTTTGTGGCTTGTAGTTCTGTTGTGCTTCACGATGATGGTGACTAGCCTGAATGTAAATAAGTTCATTCCTCAAATTCCATAGTTCTTGACTCCGTCCATTTGGCCTGCTGCTTCCAATGTTTTTCATTAACATCTTCTGGATCCGATACAGACGATGAAGTTCACATACCTGCAAGATCATTCTGAGAGTTCAAAACAAATACAACTTTACTGAGCCGAATGAAAAAGGCCTCTAGCCAGATAGGTGAAATAAAGGAAGAAAAGTACCTGCTCCTTGAATGTCTCTTCATGTTTTATCATGGCCAATCGCATGTATTCCCTGTCATATGGCTTCAGAAGCTTCTCCATTGAAGTTCAAGAATATACACGAACAGTAACAGTTGGGAATCTTTCGTTTTTAACGAACTAGTGCTCAGTTATTCATCTGGATCTCACAGCCTGGCCTCTCCAATAAATTAGTTCCTCGATCTCAGCTAAACCTGTGAATGAGGAAATAGCAGAGAGGTTCAGAGCTAAGAATGCATCAATCATTATTTTTTCTTAAACAAAGAGACTAGATATGTATGGCAAAGCCTTGTTATCGAATAGTTTTCGAGCAGCAATGGATATGAATTGATAAGATCAACAACTTTTCAGTATATTTTGTCTGTATTCTATCCTATTCCTGTTCTTCTGAGTAGCAAGTCATTTTGAGCCACAACAGTAATTTCCCATATGAAATATCTTACAACATGGCAGGGAATCATATATCCATCAACACGGTAATGCTTGCAGTAGTACATAGATTTTCTTTTTTGCCCTTTTACATCAGTGGTCAAAGCTTTCTTTTCTGTTCATAAAGCCCGACTTCCGGAACGTTATATAGGGGTATAACGGCATGCATTCACAGTTACAAATTTATGGTATGCCTTTTATTTTGGAAACGAAACGTACGATATGAAGACCATTCAACCATTTCGCCTGTTGTAGGACTTCAAGAAACGATTTCTCTCACTCACATGCTGAACATGTCTATTTATATACAACAATGTTCCCTATTGTGCTTGTGAACTTTTCCTTTTGGGGGGCACAGTGGTAAGAAAACTAAACATGATAGAACAGAACTTTCATATGAGTAATATTGCATATTCAAATATCAAGTATTCTGTAGGGTGCTACTCGCACGATTCGGGTCGGGAGACTCTGGCGGGGAACCCTTTCCCACACCCCATCCCACATTATGCGAGGGAGGGGTTTTCAACCCTGCCCCCGGGAGGCGGGGCGGATGGGGGCAGGGTAGCGGGGTACATGCCCCCACCGTCCACCCTTACTATTCTGTGCATTAATTGTTAATCATCATAGACGTCATGGTAAGAAATTCCAGGTCGTAAGTTTCTGTGGTGCAAACTCAAAAAGTTTGACTCTCAAGAAAACATCATTAATGCCAGCAGAGAGAGAGAGAGAGAGTAAAACACATGGACGCACTCTGCATATGCATCATTATATCGATAAAAAGCGAGCCTGGATAAGTTTCTATGCCCAGACAGTATCTTTTCATACACTCTACGCCATTGAAGTGATATACATGCAAAAGGTACTGGCTAAAATGGATAAGACTGACCCTTCTGACCTGTAAGAGTTTCATGAGCCGAGAAAACAACTTGTGTTGTCCTGAAGAAGAAGAAGAAGAAGCAGAGTGAAAAAGACTCTTTCAGGGAAAGGCAAGCAGATCCTTGTGACACCGCAACTAGAGTAATAGCTTTCTTAGACAAAGAACGAACTTGCCTTCACATTCCCCCATCGGTATATACTGCAAAAAGATCAAATAAAAAAAGAACCGATCAAAGAAGGATTTAAGATTCCATTTTCTCTCCCCACACAGAAACCGAGGTGCTGTCTTTGCATTTGGGGTTTGAGGCATGGCAAACAAATCTCAGTGCCTTTAGCCAATGCGATTCAAGAATTGTGGAAGAGATGCCTGGCACTGGTCCAGCAATGCATTCATATTAAATTGGATATAATAACAAATTCCTCCCTATCTTCTTAATTATATTTAGATGGTAATAATAATATGGTTTTTGAGGATCACAAGGCCTTGCATTGCTCAAGACAATCATCAGAGGAACAGCTTAGCCAGCAAAGCTGAATCACATGCACCCAATAATTATTATATATGCTACAACTAACACTTGTCTTAATTATGTCACGCATAATATATTAATGCACTATTATTGAGATTATTTTATTTTTATTATTACTATAGGATAGATTCAAGATATGTTCATACAATTTGTAATCAACTTTATAATACATCAATTTACTAGTAGTCACTTTCTTAATTATTAAAAAATAAAATAAAATAAAATATATAAACGATCAAAATGAGAATACAAAATCATGTAGCAAAGTCTCATTTTCGAATTGGTCTTAGTGGCAAAGGATTAATTTTTAGATGTCGAATAAAAAATAATTATTCAGAACATTAGGTACTGCATAAATTAAGGATTAATTTCACAATTGGCCTTGTTCCGAAGGAGCAATACTTGTCATTGTGAAGCTGTAGTTGCATGTACAGACAGATTGGAAGATCAAGATCCGAGTTTATGAATTTGCAAAAATAAATCTGCATATGTTTTTCTTATATATTAAATTGTAACAATTTTTCGTGCATGTCTTCTCCTACTTCAAGAAGGAATTTTTTGTTTTAAAATCCTAAAACGACTATCGAGAAGGATGATCACATGCTTCTTAGGATAAACAGAAGTTGCTGATCTAAGTAAAAAATAAATGAATAAAAGAGAGGGTGACGATGAAGATGGAAGCACGCGTTGTTGGGGGAAGGGAGATGCAGCGGTATGGGGCGGTGGGCATTGGGTTTTGGGGAAAAAGGCTGAGCCACTGCCTTGCGCTGTTCTTTGGTCCCACCTTCCATAAAAGAACCGGCAAAAATCATAAGGAAAAACAAAAAAACAAAGGAATCGTTGAGAACAGTATTTTAAAAAGTTGCAGAGTTCTGGGAGAGAGGGTCCAGTAGCATATTTGAGGTGAGGCAACTCATGCGGGGTCGATCATAGCTGCCGTCTGCCAATGCCATATTGGTGTCGGTCTGGTGCCTCTGCCATCAGCTATGGCTCCATCGAAGTTTTAAACACTCTTACAGGATGTCCTGTCCTTGTGCACAAGTATTTTCATATGTTGATAAAAAGTATTTCCATCTGATGATCACAAAAGCAATATGCATATAGACCTAAGCATAAAGAGATTACAAGCAATTCAGGAGAGATTCTAATATATTGTGATTGTGTACGGATTGTGTACAAGTTTCTCCTATTTTCTGATTTTTGGCACTTAGCTTTGGTGGCACTTTTATTTGGATACAAATAGCATCTCATCTAAATATTATAATTTTTTTTAAACTTTTATACAAAATACAATAAATAATTTAAGTTTTTCAAATATCAAAATAATAATAATATTAAAAAATAATATTTTAATAATATTTTATTCAATTTTAAACTTTTATCTCAACTCACTGTTCAAACTTTTCCTAATGTTCTTTTGCTGAACTGTTGGAGTAGTTAATGATCATGATTTGTGATCGTGTTATTGGGCACATGATACCTAGGGTATACTATGTTAAGAAATTCCTTTACTAAGAAGATTAATAGTGTTCTTAGAATAATTATCACGAGAGTGATTTTTCATGATTAAGGTGATCTATAAGCAGATTGCTTTTGTGAGGTGCTATGCGCAATGAATTGGATCAAGTTGATTGTTGTTGATCTCAATTTCTACATTGTTGGTAGGAGTTTGTAACTCTTGACAAAAAGGAAAACTGAAATTGAGGATTTGATGGTAGAGCTTGGCACGCCATCATGTGTGGCGACGCATGTGATCCATTCATTTGGTGATTGACCCAAAAAAAAAAAAAAAAGAAAGATATAGGCTCCAAGAACTCTCCAACATGGTTCGTGCATCATAGGTGGTCGGAGATTCATGCACATCTTAGCCTCAACTTCCCTTGGTGGGAAAACAAATCAGAGGAAAAAGAATGGGCTAAAACCAGCAAACAAAAAGGGAGAAAATGATCGATCTCCCAAGAGGAAGGTACTTAATTTTGTCCATGATTCTCTCTTGTATATACACAATGCCTTTATAGTTCACTTTCTCTCTTGAAACAAGAATTAATATTACAAGTTTAAGCCCAATGCTGCTAGTCAATGATGAATTTTGTTAATTACTGTAGAGCACATGGATTCTTTGCCATTATGATAATGGTCATTTCTTGCTAACCATAAAATGATGATGGATGCAAGAATGGCTTTTTGATTTTTTTTTTCTTTTCCTTTATGCAAGAATGGCATTTGTAAAATGAGGAATCCAAGAAATGAAAATGGTGCCTAAATTATCATTAGCCCAATACATCTATTTATAAGAAACATCATTGCGCCAAAGTATATTGTTGTAGTCCCATCAAGTCACACTTTATAAACCACCCAGGTGATAACTTAGTTGGTACAAGCTAGTATTCCAATGCCTTGAGGTTAGAAGTTTGAGTCTGGTATAAGTCGAAACCTTTTGTAGGGGTAGTGCCTAACCAAGAGTTTATGGGATGGGTGTTGGACCGGAAATCTTGGTGGGGCTATAGTGACAGACTCATCTATTGGGCAGTAACTATAACTCAAATTGGACATTCCACAACGGAAAGAAGCTTCTATAATTATGTCCAGAGAGGCGTCCCACCTCCCCGTGTTGACAAAAAGAAAGAATAGGGTCGCCCTTTATAATTTGCTAGATTCGAGCATTGTGATCAGAGTTTCTTCCTTGGTCAGGTGCTCGAATTATCTCGTTTCAGAGTGGTCGCGATCCCAAGACACGTGGCCGTTAACATGGGCCCAGACACGCACCCATGGTTTAGATAATATATTTGCGTGCATGGTTCATGAATCTTGAGCAAGGGATGAGACTATTCACCTACCATAGGTCCAGACACTTTGTAATTAAATGGGCCAAGAATCCAACACCCTTCTTCCATGCACCCAAGACTTTCATGCCTCCTTATCACACACACACACTATATAAATATATTTATATATATATACAAAACTTCCAAAATGCTTGGCCTTTTTTTTTTTTTTTCTCCAAATAATTATTCCTCTGACCTCTTTCTTTCAGTCATTTGGGTGATTAAGATGCCACGCATGATTAGCTGAAAAAAATGCTTAATTCCGGCCATGAAACTATTTTCATGCCACTGATCACGCTACTTAATTATAATGTCGCGACTTGGTCAAGTTTAAGCTTAAAAAAGGAAGAATCTGGCTGGGTCGGTCAGTCATGCGTCATATGAAGGATAAATGCATGCATGGTGCTTGCCTACATCTAGCATTACTCAGAATAATTACCACCACCCGCCATGAATCCAAACCAACTTTCCCAATCATGCATGGAATAATTAATGCAGTAGAAGTAGATCGATCAAAGACGAAGATCAGCAACACCTACTATTTTTACAGCCTCGGAAAATTAAACACACTCTGATCAAGGCGCACCCCTACACGAGATCCTAACATGATATCCTCTTTAGTACGTTATTCGGTATTAATATCTCCTTCGAATTCGATAGTAATATTACTACGGCGCCCTAAGAAATGAATCCCCGAATTCAAGGCTAGCTAGCTATTCCTTTTTAAACCGGCAAAAATCAATTATTCATTTTCTCGGCTATGTATAATTGATCTCGATCGTTCCAATCCATAAACATATATATGATATATGCAACCATCCCAATATAAATCTCATGGCTTGTACGTACGTTGAGATTATATATATTTAGGGTATACCTAGCTATATTTATATATATATATATATTGATCATCATGCATGCATCTTTCCATTAATTTGTTTTTGATTCGATTGAGCAGATTATACGTAACCAAAGTTGACTAGACTATAGATCATATAGTATATTAATACAACATATATAATTTCATCATGGTCGACAGCTCACTTTTCTCAAAAATAAAAAACCATCTCAATGGGATTATTGACTATATGCGAGGCAAGACTAATGATTGGTAAATTCAAACCACATTGCTTTCTTAAGAATTCAAAAAAAAAAAAAAAAACTAAAATATAGATATAGAAAGAAATTAAAAAAATAACGGAACTACGTAGCTTATAATAATTCAAAATTATTAATTTCCACCCTTCTCTTCATGTGCAAACCCCCCTCCCTCTCCACTCCCCTCTCCCTATCTAATTAAATATCGTATGATGAAGCAAAATAATAAAGATAAGAGTTAAGGAAAGAACAGCAATTTTACCATGGCTTTTCAGTACTGTCCAATGAGATGCCTCGATCGGCTTTGCATTATCTCGGAGAGAGGGAACATAAACTAAACATGAGCTTCCCTCATCTATATATTATAGCTTAATTTACGGCAACAACGTCGAATGAGGGTGCTGGTCGAGTGTGAGTGAGTACGTAAGCATTAACATTAATCATGTCTACCTACACAGCTCATCAGCTAGCTAGCAATCGATGGGTCGGGTCCAGTACCTCACTTTCCAAAAACAGAGAACTCATTAATATTTTGGATTAATCGAATTCTAACTCACTGCAAACAAGTATTTATCACAAGTTTTTTATGATTTAAGGAGAATAGACTAATTTTAGCAGTAGATATTCATTTTAATAAAAAAATAACCGATTATAAATAAACAATATTTTTATAGTGAATTATGATTATCATCGTTCTATGAACTCCTCCCCGTTTGATCTCTTGTACGCTTATATATATATGGCGAGAATTTCTTAATTTACATTGGTCATGAGAACCGTTTTTTACTTTTTCATTCTTCCCTTGAGCAAGTCATATTATTATATGACGATCGCGTCTTTGAATATACATATAACGTGTATAGTATTAATCTAGCTAGCTAATTAATCTTGGTCGTACGTAGTAGTAGTGTTATTATAGAATGAATGTCTTGATCATGGGGAATATAGCTGGCTAGAGAAAATCATGTCTACTCGAATCGTGCAAATTAAACTAATTGCATAATTAATCTATCTCCCACTAACTAATTATGCTTATATAATTAATTATCTTTTGTTCTTCCAATTATCACGCATGTTATATATTTATATATAACATACATTAATTAACATACTCACGAAAACTCCTTAATTATTCAAAGTCAGATCATCTGTTCATCCATGTGATGATCTAGTAGTAGCCCCGCCACCCCCTCCGTCTTTTGGGTTCCCAATCCCAACTGATGATCTAAGACGCCTGCCTAGCTAGCTAGCAGCTGTACGTACCATCATCTACTCCGATTTGATTCAGTCGTCTCATCAATAATGCAGCCAGTACGATCAGTAGTATGCATAGGAATTAATTAGGATAATTCATTTCCATTGAAGAGGCCAGAAATTATTAACTAATTTCATAAGTACTACGTACGTGGGTTTATACGAAACCTTTTAATGTATTCGACTAACAAAGTCGTCGTATACTTTTTCCCTGAGCAGCTTCTGCATTCACATTAGACTTTTTTTTTCTTTTTCAATTCCCTGAGCTGTACGTAGCTAGTGAAGTGTCGATCGATATATCGTATGCTAAATTATTAATTGTTTTGAATAAATAAACCTACATTTATAAGCAGCCAAATCGAATAATGTTTTAACAACCAGGCAGTCATTAACTGATCAGCCATCATCATCAACGACTTATATAGACCTAATAATAATTGCAATTTTGATCTCCAAAATCCGCTGCCCGATGATCACGATCATGAGATCCTGATCTAATCGGCCAACTGGCTAAGCTTATAATCAACAGTCATGACCAACTACCTCTTCTCCTGCATGTACAGTACTCCTCATTTTCCCCGGCCCCTTAACAATTATTATATTTTTAGTTCTCATCTCTAATTAATATATATATATATATATATATGAAGTTCAACCCCTATGTACTGCGTATAAAATCTCTGCACCGTTTCAATTTCTAGGTACGTTGAAACTTGCAACTTTTGATCATCAAATCATGTTTCGGTTTAATCATTTGGTAGTGTTGTCACTTTGCATCGTCATCAGTTTGTGCCTCTTCCCTTACCCAACAGCAGCAAAACTACAACGAAATTACTATGCCAATACCTGCCCCGATGTCGAAAACATTGTCAAAGAAGCCGTCACAAAGAAATTTCAGCAAACCTTTGTTACAGTTCCTGCAACCATCCGTCTCTTCTTCCATGATTGCTTTGTCCAGGTAATTTATATATATAAATATATATATATTAATAAATGATCTATGTATGTTAAACTCGGGCGTTGAGTTGGTTCCTAATTAATTTGTAATATTATAGGGTTGTGATGCGTCGGTGATAATAGCATCCACTGCAAAAAACCAGGCAGAGAAGGACCACTCCGACAATCTTTCACTGGCAGGAGATGGATTCGACACAGTGATCAAAGCCAAAGCAGCCGTTGATGCAGTCCCAAGATGCAAGAATAAGGTCTCTTGTGCTGACATACTCGCAATGGCGACCCGAGATGTGATTCAACTGGTTTGTTCTACGTTAATCCTAATTATTAATTTATAAAGCTCAGTTTAATTTGTTGGCCATACATACTCGTCATCTATACGTACGTTTGTTTTTATTTTTGTAGTAAATATATATGTATTGATGTGCTGAAAAATGCATGATCGATTAATGGTGCAGTCGGGTGGACCTTCATATGCGGTTGAGTTGGGAAGGTTGGATGGGCTAAGTTCAACGGCTGCAAGTGTAAATGGGAAGCTGCCTTCGCCAACCTTCAATTTAGATCAGCTCACTTCCCTGTTTAATGCCAATGGGCTCTCCCAAAAGGACATGATTGCTCTCTCAGGTATGGCTTGGTGTAAAAAAGGGACTGGTTTGGTTAAACAAAATCAAACTATCTCGTCTCATCATTATAATCTTTTCAAACTTTAACACAAAATATAATAAACAAATTAATTTTTTTCAAATCTCAAAATAAAAATAATATTATATCAATATTTTATTCAAATTTCAACAAAACATTTCTTCTCATATCATCTGAACTACGTAACCAAATGAGGCTAATTCTCTCGTATAATAAAAATGAGATGAGAATATAATATATAACATTTTTAATGAGGAATATACTATAGAATCGATCATAATTTATCGTCATTTCATCATCATCTCATCAATAGTTTAATTAGCAATAATCATCATGTGTTCCTAAATTAACACTTGTAATAATGTTGCGTGCATACGTGCATGGATGTGGATGCACGATAGAATCTAACATGAACCATATATGGAATGTTGTGTTTTGCAGCGGCTCACACGGTCGGATTCTCTCATTGTAGTAGGTTTGCAAACCGTATATACAATTTTAGCCCTCAAAATCCGGTAGACCCAGCACTAAACAAGACGTATGCGGCTGAACTTCAATCATCCTGCCCGAAGAATGTGGACCCAAGAATTGCCATCAACATGGACCCAAACACGGCCCAGAGCTTTGATAATATGTACTTCAAAAATCTTGTGCAGGGAATGGGCCTCTTCACCTCGGACCAAGTTCTATTCACAGATGCAAGGTCCAGGCCCTTTGTTAATAGATGGGCAAGAAATTCAACGGCCTTCCAGCAAGTCTTCGTCAATGCCATGATCAGATTAGGCCGGGTCGGAGTCAAGACAGGCACCAAAGGGAATATTCGTCATGATTGTGCTGCTTTCAATTGATCAGAGAAAGCCATAAAACCAAACATTATTTTATATACAAAATAAAGTAATTAATAATAAATCAAGGAAATCAAGATGTTGACGGTGAAGTTGGAAATGAAGACAAGTTATGTAATGGATGATTCATTGGATTATTTGGAAATGAAGTTGATTTTTTCCCCGGCCTAACAAGCAGGGTCCCACCAACATTCACTTGGTAATTAAATGGAATCTATTATCTATGATGTGGGATAGCTTACAGGGTCTGTGTCCCACCCACATGAATTATTATCTTACATCAGCTAATCAGCAGTTACGTACACATCAGCAACTCCAAGTCTGCAAGTCAGTTATCTTCCAACTGTAAATTCTTAGTTCAGTTAATAGAAGAATAAACCAATGTCCATGAGATTTCGTTAACATCTGATATAGTAGCATGCATGCATGTTGGTGACTGTCGGTGGTTCAGTTGGTCATCTTGGTGTGTCAATACAAAAAGTTCAGTTTTCATCGACATCTCTTTTCTGTTTTTAGTTCTCTCTGTGTTTCTTATGAGAGAGTTAGGTCAATCTTGTCGTTGTTTTTTATTACTCTCATACTTAACCTATCACATGCTACAAAGTAAGTTAATTTGTCAATGGATAGAGAAGAACAAGTACATGAATACATCCAAAAATGAGAGAAATGCAGCGCACAAAATTGAACAAACAAATTAAAAAACTTTAAATCCAACAAGTTATAGGGCATCCTTATTAATGGAGACCCTCAAATTAAGGAGATCCTGGGTCTCCCTTGAAAAGCAGACCAGGTCGATCTCCTCTCAAGGAGTGGGTCTCCCCCTCCCTCTTTTCCGTATTCAGTCGCAAATCAGCAACTATATACAATTAGCTAGGCAGTTAGCTTCCAACTCATGTAATTCTTAGGCTCTGTTTGCTTACATAAAACTCTCATCTCATCTCATCTCAATCATTACAATTTTTTTAAAATTTTTATACAAAAATATAATAAATAATTCAACTTTTTTAAATTTCAAAATAAAATAATACTAAAAAATATATTCTAATAATATTTTATTTAATTACTATTCAAAATATTTCATCTGAACTGTGTATCCAAACCCAGCCTTAGTGTTGTAATAAAATCCAATCTGTTTTAAAGCCAAAGCATAATTGCCTTGCCAAGATTGCCAAGAGAAACTCACAAAAAATTTACAAGCAATAGAGGAAACCGTAAAAAACACAAGTGAATTACGTGGTTCGATCTTAATGATCTACATCCACGGCAGGAACATCTAAGAGCTTTCTTCTTTGTTGATTGAAGATGAAATACAATATATGTATACAAGATCACACCCTCTTAGAACACTTTCTATCAATGAAAGTAATCTCTCTCGAGCTTTTCTCCCTTGCTCTCTTATATCTCTTCACATCACTTACAATGTTAATGAAATGAACCACAGAAAGATTGTAGCATCTCTTGCTTTCCTAGGTCCCTTTTATAGCATTCTCAAATGTATAATAGAAAGATTGCAGCCCTCCACCTCAGCACAATTATTTGCATATCTACTTGCTTGCTTGCTTTTCTCCATTTGACATATGCATTAATGTTCTAAATGGTTGTCATCTCTTATAACAATTCTCCACCTAGGCAAAGCATTTAGTCCTTGCAATCTGTCTTCTCCCTCTTAGTTGCTCTTGCAGGTTCCCCCTAGTGGGTACTTAGCAATTTCCCATATTAATCAAGTGTTTATATATAATGATTTAGTCATCATGTCTGGGGATTGTCTTCTGTTGGAATATTTTCCACCCCAATCTCTCCAGCTGATATGATATCTCTTACAAAATACAATCTGACGTCTATGTGCTTAGATCTCTCATGGAATACCTTATTCTTGGCAAGATAAATGGTACTCTGATTATCACAGCGAACTGTGATACTGCCTTCATTCATGCTTAATTCATGTGATATTCCTTTTAACCATATAGCTTCCTTTATTGTTTCTGTCATTATAATGTATTCTACCTCGGTTGTTGATAAAGCTACCACTGATTGCAAGTTTGCTTTCCAGCAGATAGCTCCTCAAAAATAGTATACACAAAACCAATTAATGACTTTCTTGTGTCTAAATTTCCTGCATAATCTGAATCAACAAAACCTTGTAGATCAAAACCTAATTGCATGTTTTTACCAAACTTCAGCCCCAAGCACCTTGTACTAGATAAGTATTGTAAAACACATTTGATAGCATGCCAGTGTGGTTTTCCTGGATTGCTCATAAACATGCTAACTAAGCTAACTGCATAAGTTAGATTTGGCCTAATACATACCATTGCATACATGATGCTCCCCACCATGCTAGCATATGGGATTTTCTTCATAAATTCTCTGTCCTCATCTGTTTCTAGTACTTAAGAAATTGACGGTTTTGTATGCTGCCCTATAGTAGTGCTGATTGTTTTTACTTGATCCAAACCAAAGCTGTTTATAATTTTGGAAATATAAGACGCTTGAGATAGGTAGAGAAGCCTTTTATCCCTTTCACTTACTATCTCCATTCCCAAAATCCTTTTAGCAGGGCCCATATCCTTTATCTCGAATTCTGATCCAGTATGCACTTAACTTGATCGATCTGTATTTTATCCTTACAAGCAATGAGCATATCATCCACATATAGTAATAGATATATAGGATTTCCTTCATTTTGCTTGTAATATACACAACTGTCATAGTTGCTTCTGTTGAAACCATTTTGAATCATATGAGAGTCAAATCTTCTATACCACTATCTTGGGGATTGTTTAATTTCATACAATGATGTCTTGAGTAAACATGCTTGACTCTTCATGTTTTCAGTTGTGAAACCTTATGGTGGTTGCATTTATATGACTTCTTCAAGTTCACATGTAGGAAAGTTGTCTTAACATCCAGTTATTCTAAGTGCATATCTTGGTAAGTAACAAAAGAGAGTGAAAGTCTTATTGAGTTGTGCTTTATCACAAGAGAGAAAATTTTATTGTAATCCACTCCTTCTCTCTGTGTGAACCTTTTTGCTACTAATCTAGCTTTGTATCTAGGCAGTTCAACCCCTGGTATGCATTCTTTTCTTTTATAAATCCATTTAGACCCAATCAACTTTTGATTTTTTAGTTTTTGAACCATTTCCCATGTCTTATTTTTGTTTAGAGACTATTTTTTTCTTGTATTGCAAGAATCCATTTATCAGCCTCTTTACTAGCCATGGCTTCCTGAAAAGATCTTGACTCCATTTCAATTATTTCCTCAGCAACAGTAAGGGCAAAGGTTATTAATTTGGCTTGCCCATACCTATGTGAAGGTCTTATAATTCTCCTTTCTCTATCTCTTGCTAGTTTATAAGTGTCTTCTCCACATTGAGTTCTAACCTTTGAGTCTGAGTCCTCAATTTTTCTAATATGAGTTTCCTGATGACATGGTGAATATATTGATTGCTCCACCTTAAGGTGCATATCAGCAGTGCTAGGTTGATTAACTTTTTCATTAAAGGTTACATCTTTACTTATTATACACTTCTGCTTCCCAGGTTCATCAACCCACAACTTATAGCTTTTAACTCTTTTTGGATATCTCACAAAAATGCACATAATTAAGTACGCTCTAGGTTCCAACTTATTTGTTTTATAATGTACGCTACACATCTAAAAATTCTTAGGTGGTCATATCTAGAAGGCTTCCGAAACCACATTTCTTGTGGAGTTTTGAAGCTTAAAGTTGAAGATGGACATCTGTTAATTAGGTGCACTGCTATAACAACAGCCTCAGCCTAGAAAGTTTTTGGTAAACCTGATATTGCTAGCATGCACCTTACCCTTTTCAAAACGGTTATATTCATCCTCTTTGCTAAACCATTTTGTTGTGGGTGTTTTTCTCACTGTTTTGTGCCTAGTCATGCCTTCCTTTTAAAGAAATCATTAAATTTATTAAATAGATATTCTAAACTATTATATGTCCTTAACCTCTTAACTTTTCTGCAAACCTGGTTTTTTACTAGAGTTTTCCATTCTTTGAACTTAGAAAATGTATCCCTTTTATTTTTCAGAATATACATTCCTTGAGTAGTCATCAATAATGGTCAAAAAATGCCTTGCACCACCATGTGAGTTTATCTTTGCAGGTCCCCATAGATCTGAGTGAATGTAATCCAAGGCCTGTTTGGTTTGATGAGTTGCTGTTTTGAAGTTGACCCTTGTTGACTTCCCAAGTATACAGTCCTCACAGAAAGGTAATTCCCCAAGCTTTTCTTCTCTCAATAGGCCTTGTTTCTTAAGCTCTTGTAGACCCTGCTGACTGACATGACCCAACCTTTTGTGCCATAAAAGAATCTTATCTTCCATTATGTTTTGACCTGGAGATGCCTCATCAATTACTGTCTTGCCAACCAGTGTGTAGAGTCTATTTTTTTTATTATTCCCTTTATCATTGTAAGAGATCCCTTTGCAACCTTTAAAATTCCTAATTTTGATTTAAAGGTACAACCAGATTAATCTAGCATCCCTAGAGAAATTAAATTTCTCTTCAACTCAGGTATATATGTTACTTCATTGAGTAACATTTCCATACCATCATGCATCTTCAATCTCATTGACCCAATTCTCAAAATTTTGTAGGATTTATTGTTTCCAAGGATCACATGTCCTCCATCAAGTTCAGTGAAAGTCTCAAACCATGATCTAGAGGGGCACATATGGAATGAACACCCTGAGTCCAAAATCCATTCATTCCTTGAATCCACTTCTAAAACATTCAAGACTTCAGCACTTTCATATCCATCTAGGACAACAGCTGCATTTCCCTCCTCCTTAGACTTGTTTCCGACATTTTGTTTCTTCTTAGGACAGTCTCTCTTAAAGTGTCCCTCCTTGTGACAAATAAAGCATTTCTATCGCTTTCCTCTTGATTTTGATCTTGTTTTGTTATTCTTCCCTTTGTGATTTCTTTGTTTTGGTCTACCCCTTACTATCAACCCTTCTCCAGTTTCTGTTTTGTCATCAGTTTTTTTTTGCAACTCTCTCGAATGCAAAACAGATTGAACTTCTTCCAATGACAGACTTTCTCGACCATACATCATGGTTTCCTTAAGGTTTGTATAAGAAGAATCTAAGAACTTAATAACAGAATTGATTGATCCTCATCATCTATATTTATGTCTATATTTGCAAGATCCAATATGATCTTATTGAACTCATCAAAGTGTTCTTCCATAGACATACTTGGAGTCATTTTGAACATGTAGAGCCTAGTCTTTTTGTGAAGTCGATTTGCCAAAGAATTAGTCATGTACAAATTTTTGAGTTTTAACCAAACTCCTGTTGCTGTCTCCTGATCTTTGGCAGCTTCTCTCAAGACTTTATCATCAAGTGAAAAAATGATTGTGCTGTGAGCCTTCTGCAAGACTTTAGATTTTTTTTTGTTTGATAAAGAACTCAAGTTCTTTTCACCAAGAAATGCATCTTGAAGCCCCTGTTGAACTAGTGGTGCTCTCATCTTGATCATTCATAGACCAAAATCATTCTTTTCAGTGAATTTCTCTACATCAAACTTGGTTGTCTCCATCGAACCTGGCTTTTGATGCCACTTGTTACAATTAAATCCAATCTGTTTTAAAGCTAGAGCAGAATTGCCTTACCAAGATTGCCAAGAAACTCACAGAAAACTTAGAAGCAATAGAGAAAATTGTAAATAACACAAGTGAATTACGTGGTTCGATCCTAATAATCTACATCCACAGTAGAAACATCTAGGAGCCTTCTTCTTTATTGATTGAAGATGAAATACAGTATATATATACAGGATCACGTACACCCTCTCAGAACACTTTCTATCAATGAAAGTTATCTCTCTCAAGTTTTTCTCTCTTGCTCTCCTATATCTCTTCACATCACTTACAATGTTAATGAAATGAATCACATAGGTCCCTTTTATAGCATTCTCAAATGTATAACAGAAAGACTGCAGCGCTCCACCTCAGCACAATTATTTGCGTATCTACTTGGCTGCTTGCTTTTCTCCATTTGACATGTGTAATATTCTAAATGGTTGTCTTCTCTTATATCACTTAGTTACTTCAGTTAGTTAGCTGGTGGATAATTGATATAAGACCACAGATTTACATCTTGGTGTGTTATTACAGAAGTTCTGTTTTCATTCACATTTCATTTCTGTTTTTTTTTGCTCTCTCACGTTTCTTTTCTAGATAATTTCTTATATATGGACCGGAGTACTAGTCCCATATTGATGGTGATTTTGCAACCATATATATGTAAGTCTTATATGTATGACATGATGATCTGACGATATTGAGCATGCTTGGACGTTGGTATGATTCTGACAAAAGCAAAAAGAAAAAAAGAAAAGAAAAACCATGGCTGCTAAAATGTTGATCATTTCTAAAGCCAACAAGTCCCCTGGAACGAGTCGTTCGTAGCGTGCATCCTAAAATGTTGTTGTGGTGGTGGGGGTGGTACTCACTTTATTGGCTACTCATCTCTCTCATGTCTCGCACCCACACATGTATCTCTCTTTGGAGTCTGGACCACGTTCCAAGATATTCTCTTCTCTTTAAAAGAACACGTTTTGGGTTTTCATTTTTCTCGTGCCCTGAAAGTACTCAGTGGTAATTGTATCTAGTTTCTGGATAAGACCTTTATCCGATCGAGGTGGCTAATCTACGGATATATGTAGATTAACAGACCCAAAATCAATATCTTAATCAAACTGATCATTTCCGCTAGCTTTAACAATAATTAATTAATGGTTCGAACTGATAATACATGATGGACATGAGTTGAATTTAATGGCTTAGTTTATGTTCTAATAATAACAGCAATAGGTTCTTGGCTAAAGAGACTAGAGAAGATTCTAATTCATCAAGTGGGTACAGTTTGTGACCACTCATCCACTACACCTTACTATATATACGTCCCTTTTAATTCACTCCAAACCATGCACCGAGTACTAGTAGAGACACCCATATAGATAGCACTGGTATACAGAAATCTTCCGATAGTGCAAAATTGAGCTTCGGATTGGCCACTCAAATGGACGCTCGGTTTGTTCTTGCGTGGTCACTTTTGATCTTAGGTTTCTGCGGCCTCTACCCTTACACAGTGTCGGCACAAATAAAGCAAAACTACTATGCCAACGTCTGCCCCAATGTCGAAGCCATCGTAAGAGATGCAGTTGGAAAGAAAGTTGAACAAACTTCGGTCGCAGTTGCTGCAACCATCCGTCTCTTTTTTCATGACTGCTTTGTCCAGGTAAAATTTTAAAAAATGACACATAACAACGTCAGAGACCATGAGATCATTTCATGATGAACGCATAAGTACCAGTTCTCTGGCCATTTGCTCGTTTCGGGTTTTACTGCATGCTAGCTGTGTCTGATGGTAAGTAAATAACTCACAATTAAAAATTGTAGGGTTGTGATGCCTCTGTAATTATACAGTCTACTGGAAGCAACAAGGTGGAGAAGGACCACCCTGATAATCTGTCCTTGGCAGGAGATGGCTTTGACACCGTGATCAAAGCCAAAGCAGCTGTGGATGCTGTCCCAAGCTGCAAAAACAAAGTCTCCTGCGCTGATATTCTCGCAATGGCAACCCGAGACGTCATTGCACTGGTTGGTTGCTTCAACGTTCTCATAGAGTCCACAGTCTTTCATTCTTGATCTCATTATAAATTATAGTACTTCAATCTCTTATAAGCACTATCCTCTCAACGTCTTGATATATGTAGATAAATAAAACATAATAAATAGTTTTTAGATATGGAGGAATGATAAGAGGATGATCAGTTTAGATTCATCGTTTCTTTTTTCTGCTCTCAATAATAAAAAAGGTAATGACAATATCCAAATGTGGTACTGCTGGGTTAAATAATGATGATGATGATGATGATGATGATGATGATGTGTAGTCTGGGGGGCCTTCTTATGCTGTGGAGTTGGGAAGAATGGACGGGGTGAGCTCAAAAGCAACGAGCGTAGAAGGGAAGCTACCAAAGCCAACCTTCAATTTGGACCAGCTTAATACAATGTTTGCTGCCAATGGTCTCTCCCAGACGGATATGGTTGCTCTCTCAGGTACGCATGCATCCACGTCTACGCAACGCCCTCCACTACAACTATCTCCGTGTGCACCGATGTCCCTGATTTTACAAAGTGCAACTGCAAATTCTAGTACAGACTCATGTGATCTCTACGTGATCTAATAAATAATAAGAATGTGATCATTGGGGGGGGGGGGGGGGGGNGCCGTCAAAACCCGGTGGACCCTACGCTGGACAAGAATTATGCGGCTCAGCTGCAATCACAGTGTCCCAAGAATGTGGACCCCACGATAGTCGTCAACATGGATCCAATCTCACCCAATACCTTCGATAAAGCATACTTTACGAATCTGCAACAAGGCAAGGGACTGTTCAGCTCGGACCAAGTTCTGTTCACGGACACAAGGTCCAGGCCAACTGTAAACAGTTGGGCAGCTAGCACTTCTGCCTTTGAAACCGCCTTTGTCTCCGCCATCACCAAGCTCGGTCGCGTCGGGGTCAAGACAGGGAAGAATGGCAACATTCGTCGTGATTGTGCTGCTTTTAATTGAAAATAATAAGCCCCAAAAAATTCATGAGTTAGAAGGTCGAAGCGAAAAAATAAAATTAAATGATTAAATCACGACTTCTAATTTTAAAAGCTTAATTTGATTGGTTGAAGTAGTTTTAATTATTTATAATATTATATTTTATCTATTAAGAACAAAAAACATAAATAACAAAAATAAAAATACGCAATGTAAACTGTCCTTACATATGGAATAATGAATTCGAACGCATGCTTTATGAATAATAATGTTCAGATCAGTTTTCTCGTTATTATTCTTTTAGTTATTATTCTTACTTTTAAGGAATCATGTTGGGAGATTAAGGGCTTAAAAAGTTCTTTCAGAATGTCATTGACTTGACTCTTTTCGACAATGGCAAGGCCGTCTTGATTCTTGTTGTGTTTAAATCTGTGGAATATTTAGTTTATGAAATGGTCAAATATTGCATTATTAAATGTCAATCATAGTATCAATATCGTCGATCAAAGAGGCCAGCATGGCACATGCAAAGTGATCTCACATTAATTACAAGGAGAGACAGAGACAAACATCGTACCACCTCTTGCATTCATGATATATAGCCAATCAATATCAGTCCCAAAGTCATCCATGATCAGTTCATTGTCAAGAGCTGGACCACAGAGGACTTCAAGTGGTTCTAAAGCATTTAATTAAAGTTTTGCCTTCACCCTAACGAGAAGCTTTGATGCGCCGATCATCTGTAAATGGATTAAGATCATTGTCTCCATTTCACTTTAAATTGATAGTATCTGCTTAATATAATTAACATATGATGTTTTTGGTCATTTTACTTATTTATCTAATCCTTATTAGAAACATATTGACCAAAATAACTTATTTTTGCACTAAATATATGGATGAGTTGTTCATTTTTATTGAAAATGGAGAGGATCCTCTGTAAACTGCTCATAACTTTCAATTGACTCCTGAGCCTTTGAATCTTGAATTAATGTCACTCAAGGTTCTCAAACTTCATTTAGAAAGCACTACAAAAATGATATTTTCTATTGCAATTTTGAACGAAAGATGCGCACTGATTGTTGACTGTTTAATCATAATGCATGAAAACATACTAGATGTTTTGGGAAGGCCACAACTTTGCTACCCAAATTGATGAATGAGATTCGTAGGCAGATACAAGGACATTGAATACATGATGCACAAGTTATTTGCAATAATAGACTAATTAGATAAATCGATTGTGTCTCCAACTAGCAATGGTAGGTAGTGGGTAGAAGTAATGGTGGCTAGAACTTCAGATCATAAACCTCTATTAGTTCACTTGATTACAAGAAGAGAAGTTGTAGATGGAAGGTGCAGGTGGAAGCAAAAATCATTCAAATATGAGGCCAATTGGGCTATAGAAGAGAACTGTGAAGGGTTGTAAAATGAGTGTGGAAGAGGGGGGAAGGTGAAGGCTCACAGAATATAAGGGTGACTGGTTTATTGCAGAGAACTAGAGTAGCCTTTCAGAGGTGGAAGATGAGGAGGAAGGGGAGAATGAAGGAAATAGAAGAGATAGGGAAAAACTTTCCATATTTACGTTCTTTGCAGTGCTCTGCTAGGGCTTGAAAGTTTTCCTGTGGCTTTGTGCGTGCAGCGCCGTTATGGCCACTGTGGAGGGCCCTCCTGGCCCCTCGGGGATAGCTGGTAGGCACCGCTCCTTCGCGGATATGGTAGCGCAGACCCCACAACCTTTGCCGGAAGTGGAGATTCCTGTGCGTCCACCAAAGTCCATCGAAGGAGAGGTTTATGTTTCTTTCTCGGGTGAGGAGATTGATCGATCAGCAGCTTCTTTTAAATTTTCCGTAGTCCTGAAATTTTTACGCCAACGCCCATCGCTAGATGCAATAAGATCATTTATACGTTGTCGCTGGGGTCTTGGATCTCATCCTGTTGTTTCATCCAAGCAAAGGCCTTGGAATGTTTTCATTCGGTTAACAAATGAAGAAGACTTTTATCAAGGCTTTGTCCAGGGAGGTGTGCGACATTGATGGGATCCCTTATAGGGCCTTCCACTGGCATCCGAATTTTCATGAAGACAAAGAACCATCCATTGTCCCAGTTTGGGTTGTTCTTCCCGGACTTCCACCTAACTATTATCACGAGGACTTTTTGAGGAATATTACGGCACCGTTTGGAAGGCTCCTACGCAGGGAAAATGCAACTCTGTGTGCAACTTGTTCAGATGGAGCCCGTGTTTGTGTGGAAATGGACGCGTCAAAAGAACCGATGCATGGGATTTGGATTGGAATTTCAAGAAGAACAACGAGTAGATTCCAAGAAATTGTTTATGAAACCGGCTTATTGCGGAAAATGTAACATGCAGGACACAATTCTAAGGTTAGATTTGGTGAGTAAGATAAAAATTTTTAATTTTAAATGTAATTTTAAAATATTATTTTTTAATATTATTATTGTTTTGAGATTTGAAAAAATTGAATTGAAATTTAAAAATTTTGAATTGTTTATTATATTTTGTATGGAGATTTGAAAAATAGGTAATGATGAGATGAGAATTTTATATTTTGTTTTAAGATCCAAACCTAACTGTACTTGTAAGAGGGGAGGATCGCTCTTCAGAAAAACAAAAGGAAGGTGAAAAACAGAAGAAAATTTGGGTCCCAAAAAACAAGGGGAAGAAGAGAAAATTGAAGAGGAGGTTATGGTGGAGGGAACTAGACAAGATGGAATTCAGGGGGAAGGGGATTTAGTGCCGTCTCTGCAGGAGGAGTTGATGCAAGTGGATGGGTTGAAGCCTCTGGTAGAAACGGAACTGCTGAAGGGGGGGTTGAAGCCGCACGTAGAAACAGGACTGGCATTCCAAGAGGATGTGTTGATGCCGCACGAGGATGGGTTGCCACATGTTGAAGAAGCTGCGTTGCAGCTTGTTGGCACGTCGACTGAAGAACCGTTGCCGTTGCTTTGTCAACAAGCTGGGTTGCGGTTGCATGAAGCTCCACCTGCTGTGCTGCGTACAGAGCATAACAACGTGCCACCTGCTGTGTTTTCTGCTGCCCAGGTGTATGAGTTAAGGGGCTTGCGGAGTCGGTTAAGTATATGGGTGAGGGTGGGGTGAGTTTGAGTAGCCTGATGGTGCACGATGGTATTATGGGCCCACTTGATAAAGGTGTTGCAGTTGAGGAATTTGAGGTTGAAGGTGTTGCTTGCGAGATGAACCCTGATTATCTTGGAAGAATCTCAATCTGAAAATAAAGTAGAAAGAGACAAGTTGTATATTGATTTGCAAAAAGATTATAGTACTGATTCGGATGCTCCAAAATATAATCCAGGATGTTTCCGAAACGGAGCTCCATTCGGGCGGTGACCGGCCATCCAAACTTAATTTATGATAAATCTTATTATTTTTTGGAATATTAAGAGAGTGGGAACTTCTCAAATGAGGCTGAGAAAAATCATTAATAAATTCAAGCCTAATATTCTAGCGTTGTCTGAACCTTTTCTAAAGGAGGATAGAATCCCGAGTTTTTTGAGCAAGTTTTGTTGTGAATTTTTTACTACTAATGAAGCGAATGCTGGTAAAATTTGACTACTATGGAACTCGGCTGTTTCTGTACAAAGGTTGCCAAGTTCTAGCCAATTTTTGACCGTCAATGTGGATGAGAATGGGCATGTTTTTATCCTTACCATTGTATATGCTAAGTGTGATTGAGAGGAAATCTCTCTGGGAGGATTTGAAGGCTAGTGGCATTGGTCACCTCCCTTGGATTATTTGTGGTGATTTCAATATTATTAAAGATGATTCAGAGAGAAGAGAAAGGCATCCTCGACAATTTTCAGTAATGGCAGATTTCAATTTGTGTCTTCAAAACTGTGGTTTGCTGGACATGCGTTACAAAGGTTTCGAGCATGACTTGGTGTAATGGTCAAGGAGGGTTGGCGAGAAGCTGAGCAAGGTTAGATAGATGTTTTCTTGATACTAATTTTTTTAATTGTTTTCCTAATGCTTTTTATTAGATTTTGGCTCGCACCACATCAGACCATTCCCCTTTGGTGATTCAAATGGGAGAGGACCCTTTCAGGTATGGACCTAGCCCATTTCATTTTCAATTTATGTGGATTGACCATGATGACTTTCTTAATTTTGTGGAAGGGGTATGGAAGCAGGAGGGGTTTGGTGTTGGTCTTAATAAGTTGTCGTTTAAATTGAAAAGAGTTAAGGTGGCTTTAAGGGAGTGGAACCAATGTGTTTTTAGTAAAACTACCATTATTATCCATGATTTAGAGCAACTCATTGAGAGACTGGAAACTAGTCTCCAAAGTTGTTTTAATACTGAGGATAATAACGATCTTATGGTAGCTAAGTTAGATTTATCGACATGGATGGATCGAGAGAATATGCGTTTGTCTCATATGACTAAGAAGAACTAGTTGAAAGACGGTGATCAAAATTCTAAATTTTTTCATTATATCTTGAATGCGAAAAATCATAAAAGGGTTAGTGATATGTGTTTGGAGGATGGTACCTCTTTAAATACTCTTGCTGATATTCACCAGGCTGCTGTTGAGTATTTCCAAGATTTTTTGGGTCATCAGAGTAACCGTGATTTGCTTAATTTAAGTCATTTGATTTCTCCAATGATTTATGATGAGGAGAATTTACTAATATGTAAAGATCCTTCTCTTGAGGAGATTAAGGATGCTCTTTTCAGTAGCCCTATTGATAGCAGCCTTAGCCCGGATGGTTTTGGTTCTGGTTTCTTTAGAGTTTGTTGAGATTTTGTGAAGGAGGACCTTTTGGAAGCTGCTTCTGAGTTCTTTCATACTAATTACCTTCCCAGGTTCTTTACTGCCTCTTATATCGTTTTGATTCCTAAGGTGGATAAGCCTACTGGTTTTGATAAATTCAAGCCTATTAGTCTGTGCTCTGTTTTTTATAAGATTTGTGGTAAGATCATTATAGGCCATCTGACTAGTCTACCTTCTAAGATGATATCTCAGGAACACAGGGCTTTTATTCTAAGTCATAGCATTTTCGAGAATATTAGCTTAACTCAAGATGTCCCATTCTATTCACAAGAAATCTATTAGGGGTAATGTCATGATTAAGCTTGATATGTCTAAAGCTTATGATAGGGTAGATTAGAGATTCCTTTTATAGGCTTTGGCTACTTTTGGTTGTTTTGATCAAGTCTGTGGTCTTATTAAGTTGTGTATCTCTACGCCTTGGTATTCTATTATGATGAATGACACTCCTTTGGTTTTTTTTAAAGGTGAACGTGGTTTGAGGCAAGGGGATCCTTTATCGCCTTATTTATTTATTGTTATGCAAGATGTTCTCTCTCGTCTTCTTAAGCATTCTTTTGATAATAGTAATATTGGTCAGTTTACTCAAACTAGAGGTACCCTGCTTGTGTCTCATCTTATGTATGCTGATGACATAGTTATTTTTATGAATGGTGGGAAGAGGTCGATGAAAGGATTGATCCAGGTTTTGAAGTCTTATGAAGACTGGTTGGGTCAAGTCCTTAGAAACGAGAAAAGTGCCATCTTTTTCTCTAAGCACATTCCTATCCCTAGAAAGAACTCTATTCTTCGTATTACCGGGTTTTTTGAGGGTTTTTTTCCTTTCAAGTATTTGGGTGTGCCTTTTGTGGTTGGTAGATTAAAGGCTTCTGACTTTGGTGACTTGTTAGGAAAAGTTAAAAAGAAAATTGCTGGTTGGAAGATGAAACTGCTTTCTGCAGGTAGGAGAACTATTCTTTTGCGTCATGTTCTTTCGAGTATGGCCACTCATCTCCTTGTTGTTTTACATGTTCCAAAGGTTGTCATCATGGAGTTGAATCGGCTTCTGAGTTCTTTCTTTTGGGGTGAATCCGAAAGGAAGGGTAAAAGAAAGTGGGTGGCTTGGAATAAGATATGTCGGCCTACTGAAGAAGGTGGTTTGGGTATTAGGGATTTTGGGGATATTCAGCAGGCTTTACACATGAAACTTGCTTGACGTTTGATTTAGGGTAATTCTTTGTGGGTGGATTTTTTCAAAGGCAAGTATGTTAGGGGCAACCATTTATCTCTTTTGGCGCCGAAGAAGGGTTCTCGTTTTTGGAGGTCTATTGTGAAGAGTATTCCTGATATTCTTAATAACTCTAAGTGGCGTGTGTGAGAAGGTAATCTCTCTTTTTGGTATGATAATTGGGAGGAGGGTGGTCCGCTTAATGCCCAATTTCCAGCGATTAAGCAACCTTTGATAAAGGTTAAAGAGTTGTACATTGATAATGGTTGGGATGTTCCTCTCCTAGAAAGGCTTGTGGGTCAACAAAAAGCTACAAAATTGCTTCAGTTCTTGGCTAGGTGTAAAGAGGGACAGGATGTGTTAATCTAGAAGGAGAATGATGTTATTTTTAGTACTAAAAGTGCCTGGGATTGTATTAGGATTCGGGCGCCCCCGTTACCTTGAGCCCATTGGATTTGGCACAATAATCTTCCTAAGAAAATCTCCATTATGATGTGAAAGGTTTCTAATAATTACTTGAATGTGGATGAAAAGATTAAAATGGCAGGGATCCCTATGGTGTCTAAATGTAATTGTTGTTCTTTGGGTCAGATTGAGGACCTTAATTATGTTCTTTGTAGTGATGATTTGGCTAGACAAATTTTGTGTATGGCCTCTGTTCAGTTAAGTGTGCATATGGGTGAGTTCCGAACTTGGAATGAGCAAATTAATTTTTGATTTCGCCATCTTGGTAAATCGTCTCAGGTTCGGACTATTTTTGGCCTCCTTCCCTCCATTATCTCTTGGAAATTGTAGGAAAGGTGTTGCAAAGCCAGGCATCAAGGTAAACTTAATACGGTTGAGTCTGTTTGGCATGTTATTAATTTTTGGATTCGTAGAATTATGCAATTAAATATGAAAGCTTTGAGGCTTCCTAGCCAGGATGTTACCATTCTTAAGAGACTGGATATTTTGATTTCGTTTCCTAAAGCAAAGAAGGTTTTCTGGGTGAATTGTATCCCGCCCTGGCAAAACTGAATTAAATTTAATATTGATGGGAGCAGTTTGGAAAATCCTAGTTCGGTTAGGGCGGGGGGTGTCATTCGTGATGTTGGAAGTAAGATGCATGCTGCTTTTTCTACCTCCTTAGGACGGGTTCTAATAATTTTGTTGAATTAAGGAGTTTGCTGGAAAGTGTCAGGAGGTTCTGTCTTTTGGGTTTTCTTCGGGTTCAGATTGAGACAAATTCTCAAATTCTTATTAATTGGATTAAAAAGGGAGAGTGTAATATTTGGTATCTTGAGGATTATTGGGATGAGATTCAAGTTTGTCTTGATTGCTTGGAGTATAATGTGAGTCATGTTTTTCGTGAAGGTAATCCGGTGACAGATTTTCTTGCAAAACAGGGAGCTGGGGGTCTAAATATGGATTGGACTGAAGATAGAGTTTCTCTGCCCAGTAAGTTAAGAGGTCTTCTTCAGATGGATAGACTTGGTCTTCCTTATTTGAGGATATCTTAGTAAGGTATGTTTTATTTGCTTCTGTTTTTCATTGTTATTTTACTATCTGTTTGCGCTGGTGTTTTCTTGCAGGTTGTTTTTATAGGTTTTTTTTTTTTTTTTTTTTTTTTTTTTTTTTTTTCTGGTCTTTATGTTGTTTTTGGCATCTTGTAATTTTGGTTTCATGTTTATGATTTTTTAGGCCTGGGTTTTGGGCTTTATTGAATATCTGTAAATCCCCAAGTTTTCTAGTTGTAACCACAGTTTTCCTCCGCCATAAGTGAGGGCTATCAATAAAATTGGGATTCCGTCCTCTTTCTAAAAGAAGAAGAAGAAGGAAATAGAAGAGAAAACAAAGCTGTTAAAGAGTTTGCAAGCAGAGGAATGTCATAACAATGTGGATGAAATTAGAAGGGTCACTCTTGAATTGAATTTGTTATTAAAAAAGGAAGATCTCTAGTGGAAACAAAGAGTAAAAAATAATTGATATAAGCATGGAGATAGGAACACTAAATATTTCCATGCATGTGCCAATAAAAGAAGAAAAATAAATTTCATTAAAGAAGTGGAGGATTGGAATAATAGAATGGCTGTGAGTTTTAAGAAGATTGAAGAAACTTTTAGAATTTGGGAAACTATTTCAAACTACAAAGCCAAGTAAAGAAGAGATTGAGAGCTGCCATGTGGGGTTGAATTCAAGGGTCTCGGCTGAAATGAATAAAAGGCTATCTAGAAGCTTATTTGAATTAGAGGTGGAAGAGGCTGTGAAGTAGATGGCCCCACTAAAAGATCTGTCCAAATGGCTTTGGTCCATGTTTTTACCAAAGTCATGGGAGCATAGTTTCTAGAGAGGTGTGTAAAGCAACAGTGACTAGACTAAATGGTATCCCTCTAGACCCTTCTCTTAATTACACTTATCTAGCTTTGATTCCTAAGACAAAGAACCCAAAAAAAGTGAGTGAGTTCAAACCTATAAGTTTGTGTAATGTCATGTACAAAATAGTTTCCAAAGCTATCACAAACAAGTTCAAACTGGTCTTAGCTAAAAATCATATCTCTAAACCAAAGTGCCTTTCTCCCTGGAAGATTGATAAATGATAATACAATGGTGGCTTATGAGTTATTACATTCCATGAAAACTAGGAAGAAGGGTAAAATTGGGAGTATGGCCATGAAGTTATATATGTCCAAAGCCTATGATCATGTAGAGTAAATTTTTTAGAGGCTATTTTGACAAAGTTGTGGTTTTGTGAGAAGTGTGTGAGCTAGTGATGAAGTGTGTCAAATCTGTTGCATACTCATTTAATAAATGGATCCCCTGGGTATTAGTTTAAGCTTTCAAGAGAGTTGAGACAAGGTGATCTCTTGTCACCCAATCTGTTCTTAATTTTTGCTGAAGGTTTAAGTTCTCTTTTAAACCATTATGAGAAGATGCATTTCACAAGAGTGGTGCAAGATTCTCGAGGGAGTACCAGTATCAATCATTTGCTAAGGATAGAGGAGCAGAAAAGATTACAAGAAGTGTTGAAAATATATGAAGAGGCCTCAGGCCAGTTTCTCAACAAAGACAAAACTATTGTTTTTATCAACAGTAATACCAAAGCCGTAGATAAAAAGGCCATTATGGAAGCTGGGAATTCTTTTGTTTGTAGAACTTATGACAAGTACCTTGGTCTTCCTGCAATGGTAGGAAGATCAAAGTTTAATACATTTAGGAATCTTAATGAAATAATATGGCAGAAAATGAATAGCTTGGAAAACAATTTCATATCACAAGCTAGTAAAGAAATCTTGGTCAAGGCAATTTTGTAGGCCATACCTACATATGCCATGTGTGTTTTCAAGCTTCCTAAGAGATTGTGTTAGGATATCAATGGATTATTTGCAAAATTCTGGTGGGGTAGACAGCAGGAAGGTAAGGGGATTATGTGGAGGAAGTGGGAAAATATGGGAATGCATAAAAGTAGGGGTGGCATGGGCTTTAGGGACTTGGAGAGTTTTAACACAACTATTCTTGCTAATTAAACAAGGGTGGAGGTTTCTTAAGTTTCCTAATTCCTTGGCAGCCATGATATTCAAGGAAAAGTATTACAAAAAGTCAAGCTTTATGGAAGTAAAAATGACTTCACATCCATCTCTTATATATATGCTTCTAGTAGGAGATGGGAGAGACATCAACATATGGGAGTACAAGTGGCTTCCTAGTCTTCCTTCTTTTGTGGTTCAATCACTAGTTTCTGTGTTGCAGGAAGATTCAAAAGTTGAATCTTTAATTGATAAACAGAAGGGTGAGTGGGATGAATATTTGATTAGATCCATATTCCAAGTTGAAGAGGCTGAGAAGATACTTACAATTCCCTTGAGTAGAGGTAGAGCAAAAGACAAGATGTTTTAGGGGCCATAAAAAAGGGTATTTTTTTCGATGAGAAGTGCATATTTTGTGCTTATGACATAAGAGAGAGAATTAAAAGAGAGAGCTCAAGAGAAGTTAAAGAGGATGAATATTGGAGAAATATATGAGATTCAGATGTACCTGGTGTAACAAAAATGTTTTTATGGAAAGTTGGAAATGATCCATTGCCTACAAAAGTGAACTTGTTTAAGAGGGGAGTGGTGAAGGATAAAAAATGTCATATGTGTGAAACTGAAGATTAAACTCTTATACATGTGTTATGGGAGTATCATGCAGCAAATGATATTTGGGGAAGTGATAAAAGTTATGTTTAAAAGTGGGGCAGATATGAAGAAGATTTTCTGCTGTTGTAGGAGAAATGTATAACTTCTCTAAAAAGAGCTAGCTGAAGGAGTTGGTACTGACTTTCATGAAGGTTTGGCTATGTAAAAATGGTTTTGTTTTTGAAAAAAAAAAGTGGAATGTCCTATGAGATTAATCTTATATGCAAAGGCTACTGCAAGAGACTATCAAGCTGTGCAAAATTTTAGCAAAACAGATGGCCAATGCACAATAGAGAAGCAAACAACCTGAGGTGGGAAAAAGCAGAAAGAGGATGTGTCAAAGTCAATTGGGATGCTTCTTTGGACAAAAAAAGAAAGAGAATGGGAATTAGTATTATGATTAGAGATGAGGAAGGAAGGCTCTAGCTGCAGTGTGCAGCTAGAAAGAAAATGTAAAAGAGGCAGCTATTGCAGAATGTCATGCCTTGAGGATAGTAGTGGAATTGTGCTATGATCTTAACATTCAGAAAGCAAAATTCGAAGGGGATGCTATTTTGGATTCTATTTCAAGAACAGTATAAACTGGTCAATACAATTTGCTCATAGAGAAAAAAACATAGTTGCTCATGCTTTAGCAAAAAAAGCTCTGTTTATAAAAGGATAAAAAGTTTGGATAAAGGATGCCCCAGAGTTTATTGTGGGATGTCTAAATAGATATAACAATTGTATTACTTGATTTATCAATGAAATGCAGAGGTTATATTAAAAAAAAAAAAAAGAAGATTGTGTCTCCAACTACAAAGGTAGTATGTATTAAAGAGTTTAAAGAATATAAATGTGATACCTAGTATGATAAGGATAATGGTATGAGGTATATGAGATCTCACATTGTTTTGGAATGGGAAATTCTTGCTCTTTATAGGGTTCCAATGGGACTCCAATTGAATCATTGACCACTTATTTTGAAGTATAGGCCATATAGTCTGGGCGTTCTATTTGGGCGTTACTGTTTGTATCAGAATCAGGTTTGAGATTCTACAGACTTTAAAAATGATTTTTTGGTGAGATATAGGGTTTTAAAATTCTGCAGACTCCAAGAGATGATTTTGGTTATATTTAAGTTTTTAGATTCTGCAGATTTTATGGAATGTGCCCTATGAAATTTGAGATTTTAGATTTTGCAGACTTTAAAAAACGATTTTCATGAAAATTTAGGTTTAAGATTCTGGAGGCTTATTCTATAAACTTTATGAAATGAGCTTGATAAGATTTAAGGTTTAGATTTTGAAGATGTATATAAGCTTGATCAAATGCCAAGTTTTAGAGTATAGAGTTGGTCAAATCTAAGGTTGTAGATTCTACAGACTTTTAAAGAATGATTTATATGAAATCCACGGTTATAGATTCTACGGACTTTAGGAAATAATTATTATTAGATTTATTGTTATGGATTCTGTAGGCTTTTGGGGGTTATTATTGAATTTAAGGTTATAGTTTTTGCACACTCTAGGAAATTATTCTTATCTTAGTTAAAAGATTATTGATTATGCGAACTTTAGGATATTGTTCTTATAAGGTGCAAGGCTATGAGTTTTCCAAATTCAAGGATATAAATTTTGTCAAATCTAAAGATATAGGTATAACAAACTATTGGAAATAATATCTTATATTTGATAATATAGGAGGTGAACAAGCTAAGATGATAGTGTGTTTGGGTAGATTAGCTGGTACTAAATTAAACTTCTATTAAGATTTTGACGAACTCTAGTGGTTGATGAGCTTTTATGTATATGATGTGGGTTGAATTTATAGGTACGTTGTTTAGTTGTTTGGGATGGCATTGGAACTTTTGAGCTCACTGTTTATTTTAGATGGGATGTACTAACTTTCAACTAGTTAGGTTCGACTTGGATTAAGTTGTGATTGGGAACACTTCCATCATAAATATGTTCGCTTGTATATGTATCTACATGTGTAGGAGTTGAGGAAACAAATTTCAACTCTTTTTGCTACAAATGCTTTAATCATCACTACCCTTGGGCTTTGCTCTAACAAATTCCAAGTTGACTCTCCCAAATATTCAGACATCCTTACGCTCATACTTGCTACACTCCTCGAGTAGAGCCTTCCATCAATTCCCTGCAAAATGGTCCATATGACATCGCTTGAGTTCACATCGGTAATCCTCCGTTGTCCATTCCAAGTTGACTCTCTTTTATCTCTCTGGTTGTCGTAGTCATTGTGTACCCACACTACCGCCGCAACCGAGCCAATCCACTGTGACGCTGTAGCAATTCCCTGCATCGTAGGGCCCTCTCTTTCTCCTCTCTAGTGTCGTCCATATCGCCACTTCCAATCACGTTGTACCCCATTGATGCAACTCTGTCGTGTCAATCCCAACCACATAGCACTATTTCATCCACGTTGATCCACAGCCACGTGTGACAAGCCAGTAAGCTCTCTCTCTCTCTCTCTCTCTCTCTCTCTCTCTCTCTCTCTCTCTCTCTCTCTCTCTGTGTGTTTATTCCCCTGCACCTGAGATTTTACTTTTTAGTTGATAACCCAATACATCGCCACCCCTATTCGAGGATTCTATTACAGACACCACCGTCTCAATTCCACATCGCTGTTCTTTTTAGTGTGAAACTGCCATCATCGAACAATAGGTAATTTCAAGACCCTTTGATGGACTTAATTGATGGTTGGTTTGAAAATTTGATAGGGATTAAATTGGTTGTTGGATTGGGTTAGTTGCGATTTTAGGCTTGGCGGTTGATTTGGTGTTGATATGTTCAGCCGAGCATGAGAAGGGTGGGAGTATTTGATTTGTGAAGTGCTTAAAATGAATGGTGGTGGTGTTTGTTTAAAACACAACCATATTTGTGGAGTTGTTGATTTATTTCGTTGGATTATTTCATTGATGTCCTTTTATAGGAACATACATGCATATATATATGGTTGAAATAGATAAATGTATATTTTATGGAGTCTTTGGAAATTATAATGTATTGTGGGAGATGATTTTCTAGGTGAGAGGAAGTAACCCCCTGACCCTCTAGGTACGGGGCGTTACAATAAAGAAGTATGCATACAAGAAAAAGAGACTCCTAGTGAGTAGTGCTTTAACAAACACCTTTTCTTGACTTATTATACCAAGATCAAGTTTCTCAAATTTATTATTTATAATTTGAGGCTCCTATGATCGACAAGTCTTGGAAAAAAGGGAATTTACCTTATCAATTATGTAAAAGACCAATGAAACAAAGAAAAACATGATATCGCTACTATTTCATGTCAATTTTATCTTTGGCGGAAGAAATAAAGGTAGGGCTGTAGAACTGATAAATATAATGTTTGAATGCTTCTCCATTTATTATTCTCCCTTTCAATTATTCTTACAATTTACCTATAACACACCTCAAACTACTCAAAATAAAATACAAATTGTTCACTTCGAATGGAGCACTTTCAAAGAAAAGAGGAAGAAAATGATAAGAGAAAAGAAAATAGGATTTTCATTTAAGTTTCTAGATGATAAACACTAAAGCCCTTGGCTCGTACATAAACAAGATGTCCCCTGCATAGGCCCAAGCTAACAAAACTAAAAGCATACAAAGAAAATAAAACTAAAAGCATAGGAAATCATGAAATAGTTTCTCAATCCGAGCCGCTACCCTGGCAGGCAATTGGAACAAAGATAAGAAGTACGTTGGTAAGTTCGAAATGGTGCTCTTAATAAGAGTCAAACTATCACCTTTCAACAGATACAGTCTCTTCCACCCTGCCAATTTTCTTGCTATCTTCTCTATGACTGAATCCCATATGGATGAGGCCCTTGCGGTAGCCCCCAATGGCAATCCCAAATAAGAAATGGGGAGAGAAGCTACCTTGCACCCAAGAGTACTAGCTAATTGCCTGGTGTTGCTCACGTTCCCCACTGGCACTAACTCTAACTTGTCAAATTAACTTTCAGACTTGACGCTACTTCAATGCATAATAACAAAGCCTTCACTACCCTTAACTTGTTTCTATCTGCCTCACAAAATAAGAGTGTGTCATCTGCAAAAAGTGAATGAGACAAAGTAATAATGCTCATATTTGGGTCACCAATTGAAAAGCCATCCACAAAACCATGTGTAACCACCGCCGATATCATCCTACTCAAGGCCTCCATAATAATAACAAAGAGAAATGGAGATAGCGGATCTCCCTGCCTTAGACCCCGAGAGCTGTTGAAAAAACTGGTAAGACAGCCGTTAATCAATATAGAGAATTTGGCTGTAGAGATACACCAACTAATCCAAGAACGCCACCTTGCCCCAAAGCCGCATCTCCCCAACAAATACAAGAGAAAATTCCAATTTACGTGGTCATAAGCATTCTATATATCTAGTTTGCAAATAATTCCAGAGGAACCCGCCTTTAATCTACTATCCAGTCCCTCGTTCGCTAGTAGGACTGAATCCAAAATTTGTTGAACCTTCACAAATGCATTTTGTGGCTTTGAAATGATATTACCCAAAACCATCCCCAATCTGTTGGCAAGAATCTTAGAAATAATTTTATACACCCCATTCAAAAGGCTAATGGGTCAAAAATCCTCAACCTCCACAGCTCCAATCTTCTTTGGTATCAACGTAATGAAAGTAGTATTTAGACTTTTCTCAAACTTACTAACTAAAGATACTTCCTGGAACACATTCATAATGTCCTCTTTCACCACCTCCCAACAAGTTTGAAAAAAGCCTATCGAGAAACCATCTGGACCCGGAGCTTTATCCTTACCCATACATCTAACCACATCAAACACTCCCCCTCTTTAAAAGGCCTATCCAACCATGAGGCTTCTTGGGGCTCAATAGTGTCAAAAGTGAGGCCATCCAGCTTTGGCCTCAATCCCTCACCTTCTGTAAGCAGTTGTTCATAGAACTCCACCACACGGTCATTAATCAAAGGGGCCTCCTTGCACTCCATACCATAAATGTTCAGCATATCAATGGTGTTTGTTCTTTTATGAGAGTTAGCAACTCTATGGAAGAAGTTAGTACTCCGATCCCCCTCTTTCAACTACAAAGCTCTCGACTTCTGGCACCATGAAATCTCCTCAAAGGATAGTACTCTTTCTAATGCTGAAACCAACTCTGTCTTGCGCAATAGCTCTTCTGGTAAAAGAGCTCTAGCCTCAAGTATCTGCTCAGACTGTTGCAAGTCCTCCACCATGAATGTTTTTCGCTTCCCTATATCTCTAAAGGATTGTGAATTCCACAACTTAAGGTCATTTTTCAAAACTTTCAACTTACAAGTTAGGATGTAAGAGGGATTACCATGGACCTGGTAAGAAGACCACCATTGCCTAACCTTATCCACAAAACCTTCACTTTTCAGCCACATGTTTTCAAACTTAAAGTAACGACGCCCGCTACGAATACCACCACAATTCAACATAAAGGAAAAATAATCCGAACATAGACGTGACAACCTCTTTTGGCATACCTCCGGAAAGTGCCCCTCCCATTCCAATAAGATTAGAATGTCCAACCGGACATGTCTGATTATTCGACCAAGTAAAGGAGCCCCCCAGTAGAGAAATATCCATCAAATTTAAGTCAAAGATACAATCTGAAAACTCTGTCATTGCTGGATGCATCCTACTCTCACTAGATTGTTCACTAGGGAATGTGATGACATTAAAGTCCCCTCTTATACACCAAGGAATCTCCCACCAACTATGTAATCCAGCAAGTTCCTCCCATTAGAACTGTCTATCATTGTCCACATTTGGACCATATACTCCTGCAAAAGCCCACACAAAATTATCTTCCACACTCTTAAAAGAGTATGCCACTGTATACTCCCCCACAAACTCCTCCATTTTCTCAACAACTCTTTTATCCCACATCAGTAAGATACCACCTGAGGCCCCCTTCGATGCTAGATAGGCCCAATCTACATAAGTACAACTCCAAACACTTCGAATGATCATTTTAGAGATGCTTTTCAGCTTAGTTTCTTGTAAGCATACTATATCCGCCCTCCATTCTCGCAACAAGTTTTTTATAACCAATCGCTTATTTAGTTCATTTAACCCGAGAACGTTCCAGGTCACAATTTTTGGCTTCATAAAGAAATGGCGAGCCCCTTCCCCTTGGATCTTTTACGACTTGAGCTTCCTTCATACTTTAATGACCAATTTAGGCGGTTAAGCTCCCACTGATTTCTTTGACCGTGTATGATCCACTTCAATTGCAGTAAGTAAAGCTAGAAAATGCTCTTCATAACCAACACATTCCATTCCTACCCAGTGTTGCAATTCTTTCACCTTTTGGAACAGCCAATCCGGAGCTTTTAATTCATTTCGTAGCAACCGATTCAACGGAATAGGCTCCCCTTCACTCGAAGCCCAATGCATATTAGAAATTGCCCCATTCCTTCCTCTCCAAAAAGATTTCTACCCTCCTATTCAACCACAACAGTACTAGTGGGAGATTAGGTCTCAGGAACCATCAATACCTCACAGCCAAATTGGGTCTCGGGAACCACCTCCATCCCTATCTCCTCAGCCCCTAGAAGAGCTTCAGAGCCGAGATTCCACACCACAATGGAGTCAAGATGGTCCTCGGGTTGACTCTGGACCTCCGACTGGGGAGGAGACCCTCCCATCATGGTTATCGGCACTTTCTGGCTGCCTAAAACAAGATCGGCGTCACCCAATGGCGGTAGCACCACCATCTCCACCGAGCAGCCTTCCCACGAGTTCTTATAACTCACCCCCTTCTCAGACATCTCCTTATAGGAAGAGACCTTAGAGTCCATCTCCTCTACTAACGACAAAGGAAACACCGTCAGTTCTGTGGCCATCGAAATACCAACATCTCTCGCACACAAGGCAGGATCCTGAATCTTTTCTCGGACGTCATCTCTCGCCAGATCAGCTTCTGGCAATGTAGCCTCTGCCGACGGTGTCACCACCTTCGCCAGGGCCACCTGGCTCTTCGCCGACAATGATGGCTGAGGCTCACCCACCGATGGGCCTGCAACAGATGCTACGCATCTCCTCCACATGGAGCTCTTCAGTTTCGGATGGCCTAAGGCCTCTCTGGGCCCATTCTGCTAGGCCTCAATGCATCGTTTCAATACGTTTAAATCAATCTGCACGTCACTTAACTTCCTTTGTATTTCCATAACAACCCGGAAAAAATTTTCCTTATTCAACCCGACAAGTCCACTGCCATCCCCATCCCTCTTATGCACCTCTACTGAAGTAGCAACATCTCCATCCTGCAACAGCGTCCCTCCTCGCAGACTGACAGATTGAGAGGGTGGGTAAAAAGCCTTCGGCTTTTTGAGGGCCTCCAAGTACGATGTCGAGGGTTGAGCTCCCTTCGCCGCTACCACCGTCGGAGATGAAGCTCCCATGCCCTCCCTTAAGACTTCCACTAGCTTGCTCCACCTCTTCCCATCTCTCCCTTTAGGAATGAGAAGATTATTTCTCCTACCCCCTGCCTGAATTCCATCAACGACATGAATGCCCCTTGGGAGTTAGCACACCTCTGGGCTATAAAGCCCTTGTCACCATCTCTGTGAGCCGAATAAAACTCCCATCTTCCCACCTTCGAGCATTCCCCCAATGCTTTTGTGAACCAAGAAGCCAAGCTTAACTCTAGATGCAAACTTCTCACCAACTTCCAACCCCTCTCTGTAATATTCACCCATCGCCCAACTCTAACTATCTCAAAGAACTTACGATCAATAACCACCACATTCAACATGCTCGTATTCCTACTTATACTTGCCGTAAACAGACACTCAACCTCCCATGAAGAACATCACCAAACAAACAAAGAAAAGTGTACGGAGAGAAAAGTCTTAAAGATAGAAATTTTTACACTCGGAAAAGAAAACTCTAACTGCTCAAGATAAAATACACTAATATTGCTCACTTCAAGGGGAGCAGTTCCAGAGAAAAGAGTAAGAAGATGATAAGAGAAAAGAAATAGGATTTTCATTTAAGTTTCTGGATGATGAATACTAGAGCCCTTCACTCGTACATAAACAAGATGCCCCCTACATGGGCCCAGGCTAACAAAACTCAAAGCATACAAAGAAAATAAAGCTAAGGGCCTAAGCCCACTAGCTATCTTATTGTTCAAATAACATGCAGAATCAAAACAAAGGAAGTTGCTAATTAAATTCAACTGGCCCAAGGCCCATGGCCCATGTACTTCGTTCGTGGACTGTGACACTACCTTAGCCCTTCATAAGAGATTGATTATTGGCTTTAGAGCGTTACAGAAATGATCTACATGAAAAGCTTCCAGGAGGATCTGGAAAAATAAAACCAGCACGTCATGCAATATAGAGAAGCCTTTTAGGTGAATGAGCTTTAAAGGTAGATAAATAATAAAGGTTTGTTCGTATGAGCACCTTTACAAACCATGCTAATTAGGATGTGTTCATATTTGCATCACCAAAAGTCCCTCTCCGTTTCCTGCAAAGACAACAGCAAATAGTCAGATCAAGACACATGCAACGCAAAGCTTATGATTGAGAACACTCTCCAAATCGAACCTGGAGTTAGACTTACCAGAATTGACGTTATAACTCTAAGCCTGTTTTCCTTTGCACTGTTAATCCCGACGTAAACGTAGGGTGTGAAACAGAAATAGAGGTAAAGTGAAGGAAAAGTTAATCGGCAATAAAGTTCCTTGTGTCATTGGTTTGAATCCACATCTAAGCCTTGTGAGGGTTCACCCAAGTTGTTTGTCAACCTCGAGTTATAACCTTGGCCTCATGACTTACTTTAAAAGGGAAATTTGCTTAAAAATACATACGAAGTGCACTTAGCTCGGAAGATTACCAAAATAAATTCATGTCAAAGGTTTGCTTAGTGGTTTATACATCAACTTTCCTTGCAGTGGCTTCCCTTTGGTCCCTGGGATCACGTTCAAATCACCACCCTGTCAATAAAAAATAGACAAGAGACACAAATGGATACCAAATCATGAGCACAGTTTCTCTAATACAACACCTCGTGGCACTTTCATAGCAGCCACATTTCTGTCCTATCAACAGTCTCAGATGGAGGATGCGTAGCAATGTTCCTTCCAGATGTATCTTGTAATAAATACTTTCTGCTATCAGTATGTCTAAGTTCTGAATAAATTGAAAATTGTATAGTGAAGCAAGATCGCTAGATTTTAGAAACTGCTGCATTCAAATTTGCATCAAAGATGATTAGACTAACGTGCATACTGTAAACACAAATATTTCAATTCTTCTCAGGGTATAATCACATTTACAGTAAAAACAGCTTAAGAGAAGTATTTTAAATTTCATTTGGCATGGAAAGTAACAGAAAAAAATTTGTTTCGATGGTTCATAAATGGCTCATACCACATATTGGCACTTGCACTTTCCTGAGAGTGGCTTCTCTTTTTGTTCCAGGGTTCATTATCTAATCATCACTCTGCCAACAAAGAGAGGGAGGAACTCAACGTACCCATTCCTGAGTTTGGTTTCTCTTAAACAATATCTTATATATGACGCTTCCATTGAACTCAAGCTTTGGTCTTCTCTACAGTTTTGGATGATTACAGCAATGTTTGTTGCAATTGTCTTGTACTTTCTGTTGTGTGCGCACCTAAGTTCTTACTAAACTACAAATGTTCTAACTAAGCTACATATGTATTGCAAAGTGTCAGTATTTAGCAGTAATGTGCATAGTTTACAACACTAAAGATGTCGATTCTCACCATTTATGATAACACACTCATATATATTCTTATATGAGTTAAATACAGTTTTCACCCCTAAATTATCATATATTTATCCTTGGCACTCCAATAGCTTAGATAAACCCAAATGAGGATAGAATGTAAGACAATATGGAGGGAAACTTCCAAACCATAAACAAATAGAATTACATCAGCTGAATTCAACTGCCCAATCACATAAACAGAAACATGCATAACACATTAAGGCCACCAAGTTGTGCTGTGAAACTCAACTGTGGACACCGTTCCACTGCATGGAATATATGTCTTAATCCTGAAGTTGAACAAGCACAGGACTATAAAACAAGCATCTTCCAGATCTTGATTAATCTGCCCCTCTGGGTCTTTTTGTCCTGTATAAATTATGATATTTGCTCTTTCTTTTGTTTTGTTTTGTTTTGTTTTTTGTTTTTTGGTTTTTTTTTTTTTTTTTCTTTTTT
>QEOT01123658.1:61490-77829 GCA_003123785.1 Pterocarya stenoptera
TTTTTTTTTTTTTTTTTTTTTTTTTTTTTAAATAAGAGAGTGGAGTTTCAAATCAAGGTTTTTCATTTGGAGAATCGGGTTCTATGTCATCAACCTATCATGCTTTTACGAAGAGATTGGAATGAGGCATTGTAACGCCGCGGTCCCGAATGAATCGGAGAATTATTTCTTATCACTTCAAATCATATATCACTGTATAGAGATAAACTTCAATTTCTCAATTACTCATACATCTCATTGTTTTAAACCAACTACTCCAAATTGATTAACTAAGAACACCACAATAATTGTCAGCTTTCCAAAATACCAAGTCAACAAAGCAAAATGAAATTATTGAATAAAATTCTCCAATAACCCAAGTACCCTCTTTGTACTTAATACACTATACTCATATACCCTTACCCATATTTCCTATTCTCAAACTTCAGCTGCAGCAGCAAAAACATTTGAAAATATTATGGAAATAAGAAAGTGAGTTATCAACAACTCAGTAAGCAGCTAACATATACTAATATGCAAACATAAGCAATTACAGAGTACAAAATGCAGAACAAAACATTTTCAGTTTCAGTGTGTAGATCAAAATATGTTATCAAAATTATCAGAGCGATGGTTCAAAATATTTATGTTTCAAAGTTCTTTGGCATAGCATAACTGAGTATCATCAATATCATATTATATCAGAGCATCATATCGTATCAGAGCATCATATCGAAACAGAGGCCATGTTTAACCTCCGTTGTAGGATTGTGCTATCCCTGGTAGCCAAACTGGGCAAAGACAGAAGTGAATTTTTCCCTTATCATTCTTAGAGCCCAAAGTATGCACACAAGAAAGACTACGCAAAAACTAATTTATTTTCAAAGTGGGTGTTGGTACCAACTCAAACAGAGCATAGCAGAATCAGAGTCAAATACAATATCAGAACGTCATGTCAAAGGTTTTTAAATGCCATATCATATTAAAACAGAGTACAAAATATATTCAGATCATTCTCACATACTCAAAAACATAACCCGAGCATTTTCATAAAACTATGTACAAATTTTCATATTTTCATACTAGCTCTTTTTACACAATTCAGAAGTTGAATGTAAAAACTTTGCTCATATCTACACTAGTCATAACAAAATGCATTTCTCTTCTTATACAGATTTCATGAGTAATGCAGATAAATAACCGAGGTTGTTTTCCCAAGTTCTCATTTCATAACCAAATTTGTATTTTTTACATAAAGTCAACTTTAGTCCATACATTTTATGCAAAATTTAGCATAAAAACCCTACTTACTTGACTTTTTAACTTCTATAAATGTTCTTACAACAAAAACAAGAGAATATCAATCATCACCTATAACATAGCCAAGCGTAACTTTCCATAAATTTTTCAATTGAATGTGTACTTCATAATTAACAACCGTGATATATAAAAATAATAATTTATATTTCTATAATGTCTAAAATCCTCGAGACCCTAAAATATCTTCACTCCACAAAATACTTTGATTTCCCATAAATTCTTCAAATGATCATGTGATTAAACTCTAAAATATCTTCAAATTCCAAACATCTAATTTGTCTTAGTTTAGTCGCGAGAATATGCTATCAAATGCTACAACAATTTATTGTGCAGGGGCATACATGTAATTTACTTACTAAGGGGCTTTTCAATATATGTTTTAACAAGTGAAGTAAGAGGCTTATAGGAGAGTAGCTATGCGACGTGGTTTGTCGTTGCGGTTTCTAGAGAGAAAGAAAGAAAGAGAATGGTGTGAGAAAGGGAGAGAGCTCACCAAGAGACCAAGGCACCGAACTTATGGCCTCAATGAAATCAACGACGGAGGAACTTTTGTGCATGATGGCATATCGAGAGGACACACAATAGATGTGGGGTGACAGGAAATTCACGGCGGCGGTTTCTGTGGAGGCTATCTGTTTCACCAAAACAGTGGGCACATTGTGTCGCCGTTGCCACTAGTTCAAGCATGGTGCAGTGGCGTGATAACAGGTGGTTATCCATGATTGCTACAGCATGGAGGTGGGGATGAGTTGCAGCCGAAAGGTAAAGAGAGAGAGAGTCGACTGTGGTGGTTCCGGCATGGGGCAACGCCTTGCGGGGTGGTTTAATGGTGTAGTGGTTGCTCTGTTTTGGGGGGAGTAAAAACAAAGGCTTGCTTTTGTTGGCTCACGGTGTCGTAGTGTGAGCTGGTGGTGCAGAGGAAGTGGTGCATGGCGGGGCTTTTCCATGGTGTGTTTTTGTTTTTCTCTGGACGATGAGATGTGGAGCTAGGGCTTGTCCTGACATGCGTTGGTGCGATGCAACCATAGTGCATGCATCATGGTAAGAGGGGCGGCAGTGGAAAAATATCATGCAGAACAAGAGGTGGTGGTGACCAGCACTGTATGGCTTATGGACAGAGGGCTCACGTAGATGTCTGGGCAGGGAGGTTGTTTGCAGTGGAAGGAGGAGCTCACAATGTGGAGAGGGTGACGTCGGACAGAATAGCGATTATTCTGCAGGCTAGTTTCAACAGATGATTCTCAGGAAAGAAAATAAGAGATTGCCCAAAAACACAAAGAAAATGTCTCTGATATCAATTCAAATTATCATTAATCAAGAATGATCTAAATCAACCCACAAGCCAGGTTGTAATAGCTTAAAATCGACTGTATTGAAATTTTACCAAAAATAGAAAAATTTTAATAATCATGCCAAAATTAAATACATAAACTAAGAAGTATTCTGCCAAAATTCTGGCTCAAATCGAGTTCAGAATCATTTTCAAAATAGTAAATGAAATATTATCATAAAGGGTAAAAAATAACTAAAAATATGAAATTAGAGGAGAAAATAGTGAAATTTAGCCTCAAAAAAGATAAACACCGAGCATAGCTGGGTGTCCACAACGTGCGCGCTGAAAAGAAATTTTCGAATTGGGGTCATATGCGCGATTCTGATACTCGTAGCCAAAGTTATGTCTAAAATACCGGACGTACCCAAAACTGCCCCAACCAAGGAAAGATCACGATTTCCTACCTTCTTTGCGCCGATCTGCCACCTCAAGGTATCTCAGCGTAGTCAACGTGCAATCTGACAACTCAGCATCATCTGACTCAGATCTAGATCCTCCTGCATCAGTCGCCCCGGGTTGGAAAGAACTCGTCATCGAGTTCACAGTAGCTTCATCATGGTCCACAAAACAGTGAGTCAAGTGTTTCACATTAAATACATCAGAAGTCTTCAAATGGCTAGAAAGGCGTAACATGTAGGCATTATCATTGATCTTCTGTAGGATCTCATAAGGTCCAATCTTTCGCTCTTTCAGCTTATTATACTATCCAACAGGAAAACGATCATGAGTTAATACTGCCCAAACAAAATCACCAACATCAAAAAGTACCTGGCGACGATGACTATCTGCTTAAGCCTTATACTTGGTATTGCTCTCATGAATGGCTAGCCTTACTTGATCATGGATATCTCTAAGATGTTCTGCCATTTCATCTGCCTTGGGATTCAAACGACCCACACGTGGAATGGGGGCTAAGTCCAGCACACCGAACGGGTTCTGACCATAGGCAATCTCAAATGGACTCAGTTGTGTGGTTCTGTTCTTGGATCTGTTATAGGCGAATTTTGCTTGGGGAAGAGCAAGATCTCATTGCTTTGGCTTAGTTCTAGCCAAACTCCTCAAAAGATTGCCCAAACTCCAGTTCACCACCTCGGTTTGACCATCTGTTTGGGGGTGGTAGGTGCTACTGAAGTTCAACTTGGTGCGCAGTTTCTCCCATAAGCTCTTCCAGAAATGGCTCATGAATTTGGTGTCACAATCTGAAGTGATTGACTGGGGAACACCATGTAAACGAACAATCTCCTTGAAGTAAAGTGAACGATCCGAACAGCATCCATTATTTTCTTACAAGCTACAAAATGGGCCATCTTGGAAAACTTATCAACAACAACCAAAATATAATCCATAGATTGTTGGGTCCGAGATAAACCCAACACAAAATCCATACTGACATCAAACCAATGGCCTTAGGAATAGGGAAAGGAGTGTACAAGCCTACATTGGTGAGAGTCCCCTTGGACCGCTAACACACATAACATCGTTCCACATAATGAGCTACATCATTAGTCAGTTTGGGCCAATAGTAATCAGAGAACACCAGGGCCAACGTCTTATCTCACCCAAAATGACTTTCACTATGAAGTTCACAAATAATCTGCTGCCTTAGTGAACAATCTGGGATACACAACTGTAATCCACGAAATAAATAACCATTATGTAAAACAAAATCATTTCGTTGACTATCAGTTACCTCCCGAAATATCGTTCCAAACAAAAGATCTACTGCATACATGTCACTGAAAATCTCAAAATATGCAACTTTGGTGATCATGCTGGTGAGGAGTAATGTATGACGACTCAGGGCGTCTACTACTCGGTTCAGACTTCCTGACAAATGTCTCAATGAAAATGTGAACTGCTGCAAGTAGGCCACCCACTTAACATGTCGCCTGCTCAACTTGTGCTGGCCATTGATGTACTTCAGGACCTCGTGATCAGTAACAAGAATGAACTCATGCTGCACCGGGTAGTGTCGCCAATGTTTCAGGGACTGAATTATGGCATAGAACTCCAGATCATAAGTGGAATAATTCTTCTTCGCCCCTGACAGCTTCTCACTGAAAAAGGTTATGGTTTGTCCTTCCTGACTCAAAACACCGCCAATGCCAATTCTAGATGCATCACAATTGACTTCGAAAACCTTGTCAAAATCTAGAAGTGCTAAAACTGGCGCCTCTGTCATCTTCTGCTTGACCAGTTGAAAAATAATCTCTGCCTCCTTTGACCACTGAAGTCACGTCCCTTGAGGCACTCTGTAATAGGAGCAATCAGAGTGCTGAAGTTTCTAATGAATCGACAGTGGAAGGACACCAATCCATGGAAACTCCTAACATTGTGCAAGGTCTTAGGTTTGGGCCACCCCTAAACCGCATCTATCTTTGACTGATCTGCATGAACACCATTAGTAGATACAACAAAACCAAGAAAATTTACATAAGTAGTAAAGAAAAAACACTTCTTCTGATTAACAAACAGGTGCTCATTTCTCAACATGTCAAGAATAGCTCGGAGATGATCAAAGTGTGATGTCCATGTCAGACTATAAATGAGGATATTGTCGAAATAAACTACAACGAATCTCCCCATAAATAGTCGTAGAACCTGATACATAAATCTCATGAATGTGCTGGGTGCATTGGACGCCCAAAAGGCATGACCATCCATTCATACAACCCTTGCTGCGTCTTAAACGCCGTCTTCTACTCATCTCTGGGTCTTATTCTGATCTGGTGGTATCCACTTTTAAGATCAATTTGTGAGAAGACCTTATAACCGGATAGTTGATCCAGCATGTCATCTAGGCGTGGAATGGGAAACCTGATTGTGATCCTGTTGATCTCTCGACTGTCAACACACATACGCCAGGAGCCATCTTTTTTCAATACCAGTAGGGCAGGGAATGCACATGGGCTCATGCTCTCACGGATGTAGCTCTTCTCTAATAACTCCACCACTTGACGCTGCAACTCTTCAACTTCTTTGGGACTAAGGCGATATGCAGGTCAGTTTGATAAACTCGACCCTGGGATAAGGTCAATCTGATGCTGAATATCTCTCATAAGTGGTAACCCAAGAGGAAGATCTTCTGTCATCAAGTCAGAAAACTGTGCTAGCAGTTGCTACACCTCTACTGGTAAATCTAGGCTCACGTCTGCTTCACTATTCCCACAAGACAGCAGGGCATAAATCACAACTTTCCGCTCAATTTCTTCCAAGAACCTGGACATAGAAAGAATGTTAGTATTATTGGTCAATAGGGTAGGAGTGGTTCTTTCCCGGTGAGGCGCCAACACAACCTTCTTTCATTTGATACTAAGGAATTAGTATTCTTCCGCCCATCATGAACAACACTACGATCATACTGCCAAGGCCTACCTAACAATACATGACAAGCATTCATAGATACAACATCACACCAAGTATTATCAAAATATTTTCTGCCAATCGAAAAAGATACTAGGCATTGCTTATCTATTGTTACCTCACTGCCTTTATTTAGCCACGACAATTTGTATGGCTTGGGATAACGATCTATCTTCAACTAAAATTTCTAGATAACTTCTTCAGAAACCACATTCTCACAATTGACGCTATCAATTATCATCTTGCAGACTTTATCTGCAACTATGCAGGTTGTGTAGAAAATATTGGTTCTCAACCAATAGTCACCTGCATCACCCTTGGGAGTCAGTAGACTCTTACAAACAACCAGGGTTTCATGGCCATTACCATACAATATGTCTCCATCTTCATCATCATCGTACACAGGCTCTCCATTCATCTCAATGTTTGCTTCCATATCTTCCTCAATCAAAAGAGTTTTTCCCTTTTGATTAGCAGGCTTCTTGCAATCAGTCGCTCTATGCCCCTGCTCATCACACCTGAACATCTAATATTAGAGTTAGAACTCTGACCCTGCAATGGTTGCTGGGTGGGATGAGGTTCTTGAGGGCGAACTGCTCAACTGTTTTGATCGCTTCTGGTCACTGGCTTCCTGTTCTGCTGTTTCTCTACAATGAGTGCACGCTGGTATACTTCAGAAACTGTCCACAACGAGTGAAGGCTAAGGACATCTTGTAGGGACTGCCGCAATCCTCCCAAATACCGCGCCACCAACTACTCTTCTGTCTCAGATAGATCATTACGGGCTATCAATTGATAAAATTCTTCAGTGTAATCATCAACTGATCTGATGCCTTGCCTCAACAAGTGAAGTCGCTGAAACAAAGATTGAGTATAGCCGAAGGGAAGGAAGTGACCCTTCATCTTCTTCTTCATCTTCTCTCAATCAGTAATCTTGGCCTTACCATGCTTGTCTCGTGATCGCCTCAACTGCTCCCACCACGCAGATGCCCTACCTTTGAGTTTGAAGGCGACCAGTTTCACTTTGACACAATCAGGAGCCTCCTTATTGTCAAAAATATACTCCACCTCATGCAACCAATCAATGAACCCTTCAGCCTGTAACGAACCAGAAAATTCGGGAAGATCCACTCAGAAGCCAAGGTCCCTATGACGCTCCTCTCGACCATAATGCTCCCAGTATAAAGGACGCCGGTGATATGGGTTTTCAAAACTGGAATCGAAATCATGATCTTCCAACTCACGATCGTCGAAATCCTGCGCCGTTAGATGCCGGGTTAATTCTGCAACTTGTCTCTGCAAATCTTCAATCATCACATCCTGAACACTACGACCACAGTGTGGGCCTTCCTCGTTCGGAACCTGTCCACCACCCCGACCACCAGCCATGAAAATTGATGACAATCACCTTAGGAAATACGCTAAAGCTCTTATGCCAACTGACGCCGGATAGAATAGAAATTATTTTGTAGGCTAATTTTAACAGATGATTCACAGGAAAGAAAACAAGAGATTGCCCAAAAACAAAGAGAAAACGTCTCTGAATTCAAATAATCATTAATCAAGAATGATCCAAATCAACCTACAAGCTGGGCTGTAATAGTTGAAAATCGACTGTATTGAAATTTAACAAAAATAGCAAAATCTCAATAATCATGCCAAAATTAAATATATAAACTAAGAAGTAATCTACCAAAATTCTGCCCAAATCGATTTCAGAATCACTTCCAAAATAGTAAATGAAATATTACCATAGAAGGCAAAAAATAACTAAAAATAAGAAATTAGAGGAGAAAACAGTGAAATTTGGCCTTTGAAAAGATGCACACCGAGTATGGCTGGGTTGTTAGGGACCCCGGTCAAGTCCCTAAACACTATGTCCTCCTCGGCTATGATCTCCTTTGGTTGACCGAATTCTAGTCCTTCTTTTGCTTGGTTCACGATCAATGATGGCTGGGGTGGCAATTTGGGCAAGGTGATGTTAGGTGTTTAGGCTAGTATTGGGTGGATAGAAGATGGAAAATGGCTAAGTGTTAGGATGGCTAGGCTTGCATGGGATGCATGCGGGTGCACGGCAAGGGTGAAGTGCATGTGTGGCGCCACCTAGGTGATTAGGGTTAGGGTTGGATGGGGTGGTTAGGGTTAAGGGTGGAAGATGATTTAGGGTTTAGAAATGGGCGGCACTAGCTTGGCCGAATAGGGTTTGGAGAATTTTTAGGAAGTTTTCTAAAAATAAGGAATTTGGTTGTGGATAGGGGTGTGGCCGGCCAAGTGTGTGGAATGAGTCAACTAGAAATAAATAAATAAAATAAAATAACATAAATAAGATAATGGCATGGGCCACATGGTCGTGGCATGCATGATCTAAGTGTTCGGCAAGATGGGTGCATGGTGATCCATGGTCCGGTCCATGGCTAGGTGGCTCAGCATGGCTAGCTATGGTGCATGGCATGGTGCCATGCATGGATTGGAGCCATGCGCTAGATGGCATGCCTGGTGGGCATGCCACTAACCTGCTCTGCATGGAACGGGCTGGAGCCGTGCGCTGGATGGCATGCCTGGTGGGCATGCCACTGACCTGCTCTGCATGGCACAGGCTGGAGCCGTGCACTGGATGGCATGCCTAGTAGGCATGCCACTGGCCTGCTCTGCATGGCAAGGGCTGGGCTCGTGCGCTGGATGGCATGCCACTAACCTCGCTGGCGTGCGGCAGAAGGGCCATGCGACTGGGGGCATGGCCGACTGCATGTGCTGCATGGGCGCACACATGGGCGTGCGCTGGCTGGGTGTGCGCATGGCTATGCGCCTGAGCGTGCGCCTTGCCATGCGGCTAGGGTGGGGGCGCAGGGCCACACAGGCGGCGTGCGTGCTCAGGGCCATGCGGCCTGCGTGGGTGCGCAAGGCCACGCCTGCTTGCATGGGTCGAGCCACGCGGTGCGTGGGCAGCGCATGGGCGTGCGCATGCCTGGCCGTGCGCTGGGCTGCACATGGCCACTAACCTCGCTGTGTTCGAGGCGTGGCGCGCGCATGTGCATGTGCATGGCCTGCATGCTGGGCGCTCCGTGCGTGTCAAGGCACAGGCCAAGGCATGCATGTGGCCAGTCCATGGGCATGCTGGGAGCCCCGTCTGTGACAAGACACGGGTCAAGGCATGCTCATGGCATGATCAAGGGGCATGTCTCGGACATGGCTAGGAAATGTGTCGTGGTTTTAGAGGCCGCCTTACGTGGGGGTCAAACAATCCCCCTCTCTTTAAGACTATCCTTGACCTCAAGGATAAATTGGGGAAATCTCTTCCTTATATCATCATAATCTTCCCAAGTAGCCTCTTCTTTTGATGCCTTACCCCACCTAATCAAAACTTGCCACACATCGTGCCTTTTTCTCCCCCTTGGAACAACCCTATAATTAAGGGCCTCTTTTGGTTGTAAGAGCATATGCCCTTCCTCATCAAACTTGGGTAGCTCTTCCACAATAAGACTAGGATCACCAATCCTTTTCTTGAGTACGGTTACATGGAACACCGGATGTAGTTTGGAACTTGGAGGAAGTTCCAATCTATATGCCACTTCACCTATCCTCTCATGCACCTTGAAAGGCCCATAGTATTTCTTGGCCTACTTCAAATTAAGCTTCTTTCTCAATGTCATTTGGCCAATAGTCTCCCACCTAAAGGTTGTAGCTTTAGGTACACATAGTCTCCCACTTCAAAGGTAACCAATCTTCTACCCTCATCATAGTATTTCTTCATTCTTTGTTGAGTTTTAGCAAGCTCTCTTTTTACCTTCATTAGTATTTCATCCCTAGTGATCAACTCCTCTTCCACTTCATTGTTTTTAGCCGTACCCTTCTCATAGTTCAACAATGTTGGTGGAGCTCTTCCATAAACAACTTCAAACGGGCTTCTTTGTATGGAAACATGGAAAGTAGTGTTGTACCAATACTCGGCGCAAGTCAAATACTCACCCCACTTCTTTTGCTCTTCATGGAAAAAGCACATCAAGTATTGCTCAAGTGTTCTATTAACCACTTCCATTTTCCCATCGGTTTGGGGGTGATAGGATGAACTAGCCTTCAACTTGCTCCCTTGGAGCTCAAACATCTCCTTTCAAAAGGAGCTCATGAATACTCTATCTCTATCCATGACTATGCTCTTGGGAAACCCATAAAGCTTCACAATATTATCAATAAATGCCTTAGTCACACTCTTGGTTGTGAATGGATGAATAAGTGGAATGAAATGTCCATACTTGCTCAACCTATCCACCACCACAAGTATCACCTCAAATCCACCACTAATAGGAAGTCCCTCCACAAAATCCATGCTTTGGTCCTCCTAAATCAAATTAGGAATAGGAAGAGGTTGCAAGAGCCCGGATGGAGGTCTTGTGTCATATTTGATTTTTTGGCATGTATCACACTTGGCTACAAGCTTCTTCACAGCCTTCTTTATTCCTTCCCAATAGAAAAAGTGCTTCACCCTTATATAAGTTCTCAACCACCCCGAGTGTCCTCCCTCTTTGTTAAAATGGAAGTGGTTAAGTATTTCTTTTCTCAAGTTAGGCACATTAGGAACATAAACATATTCCTTGTAGTAGATTAGGTTATCTTTCACCTTGAACCCGATTACTCCACTCTTTTGAGCTTCTAAAAGCTCCATGATCTCAATTGCTCTTGCATCTATCTTTGTGGCTTCTCGCATCTTGTCCCATATCCTCCATTCGGCCCCACTCAAGGCCATCAAACTAGCATCATCCTCATCATGCACTTGCCAAAGCAAAGAACTTCCCTCTCTTCTACTAAGTGCATCGGCCACTTTGTTCTCTTTCCCGGGTTGATACACAATGTCATACTCAAATCCCAAAAGCTTCACAAGAAACTTTTGTTGTTCCGGGGTCACAATCTTTTGTTGCAAAAGGTGCCTCAATGCTTGTTGATCCGTGACAATGGTGAACTTTCTTCCCAACAAATAAGGTCTCCACACTTTCACGGCATGCACAACCGCAAGCATCTCTCTAGCATAGGTACTCCATGCCTTCTTCATTGGCCCCAAAGCTTTGGAAATAAAAGCCAATGGCCTTCTTTCTTGGACCAAAACAGCCCCTATTCCATCCCCACTTGCATCGGTGTAAACCTCAAAAGGCTTCTCAAAGTTGGGCAAAGCAAGAACGGGTGTAGTAGTCATGGCCCTCTTCAAGTTCTCAAAGGCATCTCTAGCTTCTTGTGTCCACTCAAAATTGTCCTTCTTTAGCAAAGAAGTAAGGGGCTTAGCAATCAACCCATAGTGCTTGACAAACCTCCTATAGTAACCGGTCAAGCCCAAGAAACCCCTTAAGGCCGAAACATCCATGGGCAATGGCCAATCCACCATTGCTTCAATCTTCCTTTGGTCCACTTTCACTCCATCTCCCGAAATGAAGTGTCCCAAATATTCAAGTTCCTTTTCCATGAAAGCACATTTAGATGCTTTAATGAAAAAGTGGTGCTCTTCAAGGATCTTCATCACAACTTTCAAATGTAGTTTGTGCTCTTCCACGGATTTGGAGTAGACAAGGATGTCATCAAAGAACACTAACACAAACTTCCTCAACAAAGGCTTGAAAATAGAATTCATGGCGGCTTGGAAAGTTGAGGGAGCATTACACAACCCAAACGGCATGACAAGATACTCAAAGTGGCCATTGTGGGTTCTAAAAGCCGTTTTGTGCACATCTCCTTCCCTCATTCGGATTTGGTGGTACCCCGCTCTCAAGTCAAGCTTTGAGAACACACTAGCCCCATGTAGTTCATCCAACATTTCATCAACGGTAGGTATGGGAAACCTATCCTTGATGGTAGCTTCATTCAAAGCTCTATAATCGGTACAAAACCTCCATGTGCCATCCTTCTTTCTCACCAACAAGACCGGTGAAGAAAAAGGACTAGTGCTAGGCCTTATCAAGCCTCCTTTCAACATGTCTTCCACTTGCCTCTCAATCTCTTCTTTTTGAAAGTGAGCATACCGGTAAGGTGGAACATTAACCGGTTTGCTCTCATCTACTAGTGCAAGTCGGTGATCAAAAGGCCTAGAAGGTGGCAAAGTGTTTGGCACCTCTAGGACCCCCCAATGGTCTCTCAAGACCTCTTGGACCTCCACGGGCAGCAAGGATAAGTCATCCTTCTTGCCCCCATCTTCATTCTTTTCCATCTCAAAAAGTGCCTCTTGGTGAGCTAGTATAATGGCAAAGCAACTAGCTCCACCCTTGCAAAGTTTCTCAAACATCATAGCCTCACAAGACTTCACTTCCTTGGATGTCAAAGCTGTCCACAACTTCTTCTTGGGCCCAATTCGAAATTCCATGGTCATCTTGTCATAGTCATGCACAACTTTGCCAATGCCTCTCAACCAAGCATTGCCTAAGACAACATCCAAGCCCACAAGAGATAGGACATGCAAATCCGCCACAATCCTCACCCCTTGTACATTCATTTTGACCTCTCTCACAAGGCCATCACATCTAAGCTTGTCTCCATTAGCAATCTTGACTTCAAATGGCTCAATAGTGCTCGGCTTCAATCCAACTTTGGTGACAATGTTGGAATTGATAAAATTGTGGGTTGAGCCACTATCAACCAATAAGGTAACCTCAAATTTCCCTATCCATGCCATGACCCTCATAGAAGTGGGCTTTTGAACCCCGGACATGGCATTAAGAGACAACTCGGCTTCCTCATCCTCCTCACTAGGTTCAGCCTCCTCATGTTCGGACTCATGGTGTGATTCTTCCTCTTGTTCCTCATCTTCAATCATCACAAATGCTTTACCCGACTTACATGAGTGCTCTCTACTCCACTTGTCTCCACATTTGAAGCACAAGCCTTTCTTGATTCTATCTTGGACTTCTTCTCTAGAAAGTTTCTTAACCTCATATGGATTAGGCTTAGAAACCTCATTCTCTTCTTTATTTTTTCAAGGTGGTTTGGTTTGCAAAATTTTTAAGGCTTTACTCCTCACATCCTTGGAAAACCTTCTTTCCATGGTAGAACTCTCCTCAAGGATTTCGGCCATCCTCATAACCTATTGAATTCTTGTAGGTTGCTACAACTTTATCTCCTTGGCTATTCAAGGCTTTAAGCCATCAATGAATGTACTGACAAGTGCCTCTTCGGACCATCCACTCACAAGTGTTTGTAATTGCCGAAACTCCTCGATGTAGTGGTGGACTTTTCCCTCTTGTTTTAACTTAGCCAATTGCCCATGATGATTAATGGTGCCCGAAGGGCCAAATTGAAGCAAAAATTCCTCCTCAAAAGCGGTCTACCCCAATCTTTTCTCATTATTTTCATATTGATCTCTAATCCATCTCCACCACTTGCTAGCTTTTCCCTCCAAGTAAAAATATGCCGTAGTACTCTCTCCCTTCTCAGCACCTCATAAGTGTGGAAATAATGATCAATCTTGTCAAGCCATTCATATGGATCCCCCCATTAAACTTAGGGAAGTCCACCTTAGGCCTCTTGGGTCCCCAGTCATAAGCTCGGTTCCCCCTTCTATCTTCATGAAACTCATCATCATGTCTTCTTCCATATTGTCTTTTATCACGGTCATAGTTGTGGTGTCTTCTATCAAATTGGTTCTCATGGCCGAATGGCCTCTCTTCCTCATAGTCATACTCAGCCTCATGGTCATCATCATGTCTTGGCATCTCATACCTCACATCTTGAGGTCTTTCTCTAATACTTGGACTCCTATGGTGGCTTCCACCATGAATCCATATTTCAACCGCAACCTCATCACGTTCAACATGTCCACCTCTTCTCAATTCAACTCTTGGTGGCTCATGCATTGGGTCATGAATAGAATTGGTCACACTTGTCTCAACACCATCAACAAAAGCATCATGCTTTTGTCCATTAGTCTCTTGCCGTGTAGCTTGGCCTTCAACAAGTCTTCTCTCCAATCTTTCAATACTCTCATGTGTTTCTCTCCTCATGTTGTCCACGGCTCTCTTACTCTCTTCATTGTCTCGCATAGTGGCATTCATAGCCATCCTTAATTCGGCCATAGTGGTATTGACCTCATTAAGAATATCTATGACTTTGGAAGTATGCCCTTCAAGCATCTCAATCCTCTCTCGGTTTGTAGTTCCACTTTCTTCGGCTTCAATGTGTCTCTCAGCCATGGTGCTTGCAAACTAGTCTTGATCACTTGCAAACTAACTCTTGGATCACTTGCAAACTACTCTTGCAATCTGAAAATTCCGGTTGGTGTAGCTTAGACAGCAACTTGCACTCTCTTTTGGGCGGTTTGAAGGCTCAAAAGTTCCAACCTTGAGTTGTCCACTTCGAGGTGGGTAACCCCTCTTGCAAGTTCCAACCTCGGGTCCTCTACCTTCAAGGGTAGCCAACCCCTTCAAGAACACTACTCCGTCCTCTACCTCAACCCCCGAAACTCCGTATTTTCACAATTCAATCAACAATTAAATGGGATCCAATGAGGGACTCCCCCAACCAATTCACAAAGTTTTAAGTTAACGCGTCGTTTACTTCTTGGAGAAGTGAGCACTTCTCAAAATACCAAACAAGAATCCTCTCAATGAAAGCACCAATTAATATTAGGGACCCCGGTCAAGTCCCTAAACACTATGTCCTCCTCGGCTATGATCTCCTTTGGTTGATCGAATTCTAGTCCTTCTTTTGCTTGGTTCACGATCAATGATGGCTAGGGTGGCAATTTCGGTAAGGTGAGGTTAGGTGTTTAGGCTAGTATTGGGTGGATGGAAGATGGAAAATGGCTAAATGTTAGGGTGGCTAGGCTTGCATGGGATGCATGGGGGTGCACGGCAAGGGTGAGGTGTGGCGCCACCTAGGTGATTAGGGTTAGGGTTGGATGAGGTGGCTAGGGTTAAAGGTGGAAGATGGTTTAGGGTTTAGGAGTGGGTGGCACTAACTTGGCCGAATAGGGTTTGGAGAGTTTTAGGAAGTTTCCTAAAAACAAAAGATTTGGTTGTGGATAGGGGTGTGGCCGGCCAAGTGTGTGGAATGAGTCAACTAGAGTTTCCAAGTATGGAAACTCTATTATGGGAAGAGTGGTGGTCGACCAAGGCACTTCAATAAGGAAGGAGTTGGCCGAATTCAATTGGAGACCAATAAGGAAATGTGGTTCGGCTAGGGTAACAATTAATGAGTCAACAATTTATGGAAAGTTGACAAACAATGTGGGTGGCCGAAAATATGGATTGAATGGATTGAATGAGCCAAAAATGTGATGAACACCAAGAACACAATATGAATACTCAAGATCAATGATGAACTCGAATGAACAATGAGCAATCCAACAAAGATTCACAATGTGCACCAAGATTGAATAAACTTCATATATTGATAAAAGAACAAAAATAAAGAGAATCAACTTGGATTCAATAAATTGCACCAAGTCGAAAAATAAGATAAATGGATTACTCCAATTCAATGAATTGCATGGAGTAATCCTCTCTTTGGGATTCAATGAATTGCACCCAAAAGAGCCCAAGTGTCTAACACTGAAATGATCTCTCAACAATGTCCTCACTCTAGTCAATTTGCCAAAAGATGTGAAAGAAATAATTAAGGGTCCTATTTATAAAGGTTACAACTTGGAAACCCCTAAAAGGTCCCTTTGTAATAAAAGAAATAAATAAATAAAATAAATAATATAAATAAGATAGTGGCATGGGCCACATGGCCCTGGCATGCATGAGCCAAGGGTTTGGCTAGATGGGTGCATGGTGGTCCACGATCCGGTCTATGGCTAGGTGGCTCGGCATGGCTAGCTGTGGTGCATGGCATGGTGCCATGCATGGGCCGACTGGTGGGCATGGCATGGAGCCATGTTCGGCCTACTGGTGGCTAGCCATGTGAGCCGGCTGCAAGGCATGGGCTGGAGCTATGCGCTGGATGGCATGCCTGGTGGGCATGCCACTGACCTACTCTCCATGGCACGGGCTGGAGCCGTGCGCTGGATGGCATGCCTGGTGGGCATGCCACTGGCCTGCTCTGCATGGCACAAGCTGGGCCCGTGCGCTGGATGGCATGCCACTAACCTCGTTGGCGTGCAGCAGAAGGGCCATGCGGCTGGGGGCATGGCCGGCTGCATGTGCTGCATGGGCGCACGCATGGGCGTGCACTGGCTGGGCGTGCGCCTGGTGGGCGTGCGCATGGCTGTGCTCATGGCCATGCGGCCAGGGTGCGGGCGGCGTGCGTGCGCAGGGCCCTGTGGCCTGTGTGCATGCGCTGGGCCGTGCGGTCTGTGTGCGGGCGCTGGGCCGTGTGGCCTGCGTGTGTGGGCCGGGCCACGTGATGTGTAGGCATGCGCATGGCCACTAA
>QEOT01123659.1:0-27104 GCA_003123785.1 Pterocarya stenoptera
TGGGTTACTTGACCCAAAAAAGTTAGATTTCGAAAAATACCTCGCCTTAAGGACCTTATGCAGCAGTGTACCCTCACCATTTAAAATCCTCCACCCTTGCTTTGCCAAGATAGCCAGATTAAAATCTCTCAAGTCCTTGATACCTATGCCTCCACAATCTTTTGACTCACACATTTTAGCTCAGCTTACCCAATGTATCTTCCTCTCATCCTTCCTTTGACCCCACCAGAACCTAGTTGCCTAATGTAGGGGAAGGAGTAACAGGTGGGCCGAGTTCGAGTAATGCCCAGCTGCCTAAGAAGCCTGATGACATAACGGGTCGTAAATGGAGACAGGTTGTGGATCTAGGCCCCAAAGGTCAGGATGAGCCTTCAATTGCTCAGGAGGAAGTGGCTGATGCTATATGAACTAGAAAGCGAAAGAACGTGCCTATGGGGAATGAGCAGGTGGGGGACCAGAGTTTTGAGGTGGTGGCAGAGAAGGAAGATGATGGCCAACGGAAGTTGCAGAAAAGATCGGCAGAGGCTGGGTTCCAGCCCTATCGGAAATCAAAAAAACCTTATCTTGGAATGCACGTGGGCTTGGGAACCCACGTGGCATTCATACGCTTTGGAATCTAGTTACGAAGCAAGGTCTTGACATACAATTCCTTCAAGAAACAAGGTTGACGGTGAAGGAAATGGACAGAAGCAAGTATGTTCTTAGCTTTTCTAATTATTTTTTTGTGGATTGCATGGGTCGAGGTGGAGCTCTTGCCCTGTTATGGTTGAGCTCTATTAATTTGACAATTCAGAACTACTCTAGTCACCACTTGGATGAGGTAGTTAGGGATGTGGGTGCTGAGAAGCACTAGTTTTATATGACGGGTGCTTATGGCAACCCAGAGTTGTCTAGGCGATGCCATACTTGGAATTTACTTAGGGATCTGAATAATGATAAGTTAGGACCTTAGCTATTGTTGGGGGATTTCAACGAGATCCTGGGTCAAAGGGAAAAAAAAATGGGGATTGCCACGTCCTGAAGGGCAAATCAGGGAGTTTAGGAGGGTGATACAAGATTGTGAGTTGAGGGATTTGGGGTTCAGGGGCTTTATATTTATATGGTGTAATTCAAGGGATGGGCATACTAGAGTTCATGAGGCTGGACAGATTTTTAGCAAATGGGAAATGGTGTTCCTTATTCCCACATGCTACTATTATTCATGGATCAATCTCCTACTCAGATCACATTCCCCTTTGGTTGGAGATGGAGGGTAATGGGGAGAGAAGATGTTAGAAGAGGTTGTTTCGATTTGAGACAATGTGAGTGGGTGAAGAAGGTTGTCAAGGTATCATTAATAGGGTGTGGGAGAGGGAAGGGCAGGGAAATGTTGTTGATAATGCTACGAAGATGATCTTAGATTGTGGGAAGGAAGTGCAGAGATGAAACGAGACTCACTTTGGTAAAGTTTAGTTGGAATTGAAAAAGGCTGAACAGGTTTTATAAAGGTTACAATAGGAAGGTTCTGAGGGGACTAGTCAAATGGTGGCAGCTAGGAAAAAGGTTCAGATGGGTTAGAAAGGGATGAACTAATGTGGAAACAGAGATCTAAGGCCCTTTGGCTCAAGGAAGGGGATCAAAACTCTAGATTTTTTCACTCAAAAGCTTTTCATCGTAGAACGAGGAATTCCATTGGAAAATTGAAAACTGAGAATGGGGAATGGGTGCATGGAGAGGGGAGGGATAAGCTGATTTTAGACTATTTCACAAAGCTGTTTTCTTCTTCATCACATAAGAGTCAGATGGACTTTTTAAGCAGCCTTAATGGTAGAATAACACCTACCATGAATGAGGCATTGAATGGAGCCTACACTGAAACAGAGGTGGAGTTGGCTTTAAAGGAAATGAATCCTTTAAAGGCTCTAGGGCCTGATGGGATGTCCCCTGTATTTTTTCAGAAATACTGGAAGGGAATGTGACTAAGTCAGTGTTGTTAGCTTTAGACACTGGTGAGCTCCCTTTAAACTTAAATCATACTTTTATTACTTTGATCCCTAAGAAGCCTGATCCCATTAAAGTTACTGAATTTAGACCTGTGAGCCTTTGTAATGTGATGTATAAGTTGATATCCAAAATGATTGCAAATAGGTTGAAGGGTTTGCTTAATCATGTTATCTTTGAATCACAATCTGCATTTGTACCTGGCCGTTTGATTACAGATAATGTTTTGATAGCTTATGAGCTTATTCATTTCTTGAAACATAGAAAGGTGGGTAAGAAGGGTTATATGTCGATTAAATTGGATATGAGTAAGTCTACAATAGAATTGAATGGGAGTTCCTAGAGACAGTCATGAGGTCTAAGGAGTCTGATGCAAAAGTGGTTGCCATGATTATGTTTTGTGTGGGAATTGTGTCCTATTCTGTATTGATTAATCGAGTCCCTATGGGGTCCAATTGTCCCAACGAGAGGATTAAGGAAAGAGGATCCTTTATCCCCTTTCATTTTCTTATTGTGCACTAAGGGTCTCATCTTCATCACCCCTTTTCTCCTTACCCATTTAGCCCCCTACTTCTCTCCCCAAAATAACTAGCCCACTAACCTCTCCGATGTCTTCCTTAGTCCCCAAGTTCTCTGTAGCTCCTACCCTCCATTGGCAATGATTCTCATCGACTAGATTCATTGCTTCCACTATCTCCGCGCATGCAGATTTTCGTTCACCCTAGTGTTGCCTATCCCAGCTTCAACCACTCATACTGGATGCCTAGAGCCAAGGACCATAAGGGAGCTTCATCAAATCATCTACCACATCTGTCTATTCACTAATCACACAATCTTTATACTGATGCCCAATCTTTCCACATAGATAACAATAATCCAATAACCTCTCGTATGAAAACTGTATCCATATTGGCTCCCTCCCTCCCAAGCATAGCTTCTTCCCCCTTAGCAACGGTTTACTTACATCTAACACCACCCTTATTCGCATGTACTCTCTCGAAGCCATTCCCCCTTCTTCCCCATCGACCTCCTCTACCTTTTCAATTTTGTTACCAATAATATTCCCCACCTTTACAGCTCGCGTAAATACAGGAAGGTCATGGACTCTTACCCAAAATGGCGCCTGAGTTAGGTGGATATTATGAATCGGTTGATTTCCATCCACCTCCCCCACCAATAACAAGCACTTATCAAACAACCATGGCCCCTCTCATAATACATTCCTCTTATCACAACCATCCTCAAACTCAATCAGCATTGTATTTCAACTCAGCTCCCGAAACCACACCCTTCTACCAGGGCGCCATATGTTTTTCATCGTATTGAACAACACATCCCTATGGTAATGTTTCGAGGTCAATAGCTAGGCAAACAAACACCTCTCACTCCTAGATGATGCATCCTCCAATGCCTTTCCCTCAACCAGAACTTCTTCTTACTCTCCCTTGGTCAGGGATAGCCGCTGGTAGAAATCATCCAAGCCCTCCGTCATCTCTGTACTAGATAGTATGCAAACTCCCTACGTAGAAAGCCCCTAAGAGGAAATAAGAAATCCTAGCGGAGCGTTTTTCTAACACTCGCTCACATATAATATGCTAACATATTATCTCTTTTTTGCTATACTAGAAAGATCTTTAATTGATCATAAAAAATAAAATTAAAAATTCCCTCACGACAAAAGATTAGCAGAATCGATGGTCCATTAACATTAAATATTCAATATAATAGCACCTTCAAAATGTGATAATATTCCTAATTTGTCTCTTTAGTTGGATAGGGAAAAAAGGACTCAAAAACCAACCGTAACATTGAAAGTTGACAATGACACCTTAACCTTATTCTAAATACAAAGGAAAAGTCACCCTAAAATATTTAGGTTCATTTCACTACTAACCAAAAAGTTAGTCTCCATATTGTCATTTGTCAACCGCTTCATATACATTTTTAATTTTAATTTCATTTTCCTCAAATTACAAGTAACTCCTAATTTAATCTTTTGTCATCAATTAGCTGTACAATTTGATATTCAAACAAGAAAAACACTGTAGACACAAAGTAATTCTATAAACTGATGTGTCATGCTATTGGCGTACCGCGCTAGTTAAGTTTTTTTTTTTTTTTTTCATTTTATTTCCCCCACCCCTTCAGCCCGATCAAGAGAAGAGAGAGAGGGAGAGAGATCTCGTACTTGCAATGGGGTGAATGGCGGCAGCAACAAAGACTGCATTTAGACAAGGTGAGGGGCGAGGAAGGTGAGGAGGGCTAGAGTGAGAGAAAGAGAAGAAGAAGAAGTTGATTGGGCTGTGGTGAAGGGCGACGTCAACAAGGGGCGAGAAAGGTTCGGCGGCGATGTGGGGCTATGGTGGCGACATCAATAAAGGGTTGGGAAAAGGAGAGGGAAAGAGGAGGAAGGGAGAGGTACGGGGAGAAGGGAAGAGAGGAGGGGAAAAAAAAAAAAGAGGCACGAGGAGAATGGGATAAGGGAGAAAAAGAGAGAACAAAAACGGACATATGGCACACTAACAATGTGCCACATCAGTTTATGGGATCTCTTTGTACTTCTAACAATCCTCTTCAAACAAAGGTGCAAGAAATTGCATCATCAAAATCAAATAAAATCTATCCGTTTTTAATATTTCACTAATGGGCTTATTTTAATTTTTATGGAGGTTCGATTTGATGACCCGACTCGACAAAAATTCATCATGATTTTTTGGTGGACTTTGAATGAGACTTGGGTCATGTTTGCTTCGGCTTGGTCCAATAAATTTTTTTATCCGGTTTGTGACTCAAGAAATGTTAGACAGAAAGTTCGATTGGCACTCGCTCAACATGTCACTCAAGCAAAACTTAAGTAGAAAATTCGCTCGACACCTACTGGATATGTCACTCAAGTGAACATCATAATAGAGTTCATTTGAGTAAATAACCCAGTAATCATGAAATTATAATTTTCGCTGTATAATCCTAAATATGTAATTATGAATAGTATGACCTGTATGGAATAATATATTTTGCCCCAAAGTGTATTTTGTCATTCCTCAAAATAATAAAATCATTTACAACTTTATAGACATAGGCACGTTGTCGAAACATGTAAATCTTTGTGTTGTGTGATTGATTTTTTATTTTCTTTACTTGTAGGCAAATTATTTAATACTAAATCAAAGAATATTGAGAGAATAATGAAAATTAAAAATAATAAATAAAATTTTTCTTTTCAGTTTTCCTATTTACTTTCTTTTGTAGCTAGCAAGCAGTACATCTTTCGATTCTGCATACTATCGTAAAGTATGTAAATGTCGCGTAATCGTTTTAAAAAATAATATGATCCATTATTAAAAGATTAATATTTTCATGTGAATCTCCTATTTTATTTATTTTTTTAAAAATCGACGGTTGCACAATTTCCTATTATAAATATATTTTCTCATTTCCAAAAGATACGTTATTGCTGGCAATATTGACAAGAACTCACTCCTCTAGCTCCTTTCATATATATTAATTCTCCATTTTTTTTAAATAAACAAATCTGACATTAATTAATTAGCTAGTATGTCTTTTGACACTAACCAACTGATGCGATGCGATGCGATGCGACAATAACCAAATCTGACATTATAAATTTACTGTGCTGTGATGTTTTTTTTGGTTTCGTTCTGATGAAGCAGTGAACTGACTTATTTAGGCCAGGTTTACGTGGAGAATTTAAGAAGAATTCATCAAATCAACAATATATAATATAGCATGTCGATCCATCGAAGCTGGGAACGTGGAAGATGAGGCCGCGCGCGACAATAATTTGTTGTAGTTCTTGTGGCTTGTCACCGTTTGTGAAAAGAAATTTAGTCGTGATTTGCTCACTCATTCACCATTCATATCTGCTGAATCAACTCAAAGATCATGTGACGCATGAATGAGAGCGATAGATTCATGAGTTCATTAGAGCGATCGATCGAGCTCTGGCAGCTCGCTCGATGCATGGATATTGATCATGATGATCTGTACGTAGGACCATCCTAGCTAGCTAGCTAGTGTAAGTCTTTTCTTGCTTAATTTATTAATCTTGTTGAGATTAAAACCTTATATACTGACTTTCAGCAACAGTAGTACTGTTGTACTCTTTATTTTTGCTGCTATTTCTCTTGACTCACTAATTGAGGCGTTTTGTGGTCCTAATATAAAAGTTACAACCTAACACTACTGTACTTTAGATGATCAACAGTAGTTTGATTGTTAAACAGGCGTAAAGTTCATGTTAACTGAGATTTGAGGTCAGACCATGTTCGGCAAAACACACACCAACGAGAACGATGGCAAACAATAAAAATCAAGCATCATCAAGCACACACGACGCCACACACGACGCACAAGATATGTGATTCAGCAACTTGTCTATATTTATAAAATTGCAAAAATTTTATTAACAAAAAAAGATTACAATCACTTACTCTCTCAAGAGCTTTTGCTCTCTCACATAATATTCATTCATTTGACTATTCTTCTCTAAACAAATATGCTACAAATTGTATATAATAAGTTAAATATTACATATTTATAGCAAACGGCACTAAAAACTCTAATCTGAGAAAGAATACTTCATTCGCTCAAGCGGCGTGTTGAACACGTCTCGACTCGAGCAAAGTGTCAAGTGTGGCTCAAGTGAACCCTTAAGTTTGTATCTTGCTCGAGCCCGTTATCGCACGAGACTTGAGCGAACTTATAGGTTGAGCTTCGCTCAAATGCTAGGTCAAGCAAAACTCGAGCGAAGTCACTATTTCTCGATTTTTTAGCTCCAAAACTAATCTCCATCACCAACAATCTCTTACTTTGAGACTAGTTCTCCACATGCCAGCTACTGTTTCGAGTCAAGCCCTATCATCTATACAGTTCATAGCTCCCGTCTTCAAGCTTGAGAACGCACTGAAGTTGAGCCCGACTTCAATCTCTCACGTACATTGCCCTTAGTTAGTATATTCATTGAGTGATTCACAACTTCCACTGCACTCGGAATATCCAATCTCGAACCGATCTTGGCAACCTCAACCAACTTCTCCAGGCTTACATGAGGAATGGCAAAACTGAATCCCTTTGGCTTCTTCATATGTTTCAAGTGATCAAATCTGCCTTTTTGCACTCATGTATTTTTGTCCACATCACTAGATCCTGATTTTAAATACAAAGAGTTAGATCTCTTACATGCGCTAAGACCAGTGCACCCTTAGTGATCTTCCAAGCTCCTCCAGAAAATGCTACTACATAACCGTTGTCATCAAGATGTCCCACAGATATCATACTTTTCTTCAGATTTGAGATGTGTCTAACTTGTTATAAAATCCACACGCTCCTATTTGAAAGTGTGATGCGTACATCACCTACTCCTACTACATCTAGTACCTCTTTACCAAACGCATACATCTTCCCAAGATCACTAGCAACATAGTTTTTCATGATCTCTTGATGTGAGGTGCTACGGAAGAAAGCCTCTGAATCCAACACCCAATCATCGATTGGATTGTGTACTGCAAGAGTTAGGGCATCATGTATTTTTTCAGCCACTACATTCACTGTATCATCCTCAATACTTTCTTGATTCTTACAGTTTTTCTTGATATGGCCCAGCTTGCCGCAACTCGAGTATGTAATTTGTTACCCAAATCTCGTCTTACTCTTGCCCCTACTCTTGGAGCTTGACATATCATGTCCTCTGCCCCTATTGTCAACATTCAGGACTGATCTCGAACCCGATAACTCACCTAAATCTCTTCTATGTACCTCTTCAGCAATGATCATGTTACTTACATCATTGTAGTTCAGTTTCATCTTGCCGGCTAAACTACTCACAGTCATCATTATGGCCTCTCAACTATTTGACAACAATGCTAACAAAATAAACGCTCTGATCTCATTATCAAACTTAATCTTTACATAAGACAATTGATTTGTGATCGTATTGAATTCATTCAAGTGTTGGGCCACAGACATACCTTCTGACATCCTCTGATTGAACAATTTCTTCATCAAGTGCACTTTGTTATCCATTGAAAACTTTTCATTCATATTTGACAAAGCCGCTATAAGATCTACCGTGGTTCTCAACTTACTGACAATGTGTGCCACTATTTTGGACAAAGTTAACCAAACAATCTCCAGAACCTGCCGATCTAACATGGCCCACTCAGTATCATCCTTGCTCTCCAGCTTCGATCCCAATAGTGGAAGATGCAGCCTCTTCCCATAGAAATAGTCTTACATCTGCATCTACCAGTACCCAAAATCAATGTCGCCAAACTTTTTGATCCCTGATGCTTTCACTTTGTCTCCATCCATTGTTCTCCTTCAAATCCGACATTGGCTCTTGATACTAGTTTTTAGGCAAAACACACACCAATGATGGCAAAAAAATAAAAGAAAGCATGATCAAGCACACATGACACACAATATACATAGTTTGGCAACTTGCCTACATCCAAAGAGTTGTAGAAATCTTATTAACTAGAGGAGATTACAATCACTCTCTCTAAGGCTTTTGCTCTCACATAATATGCACTCACTTAATTATTGTTCTCTTTAAAAATATGTAGAAAATCGTACTCAATAAGTCAAATATTACATATTTATAGTGAACAGTGCTAGAAACCCTAATCTGAAAAAAAAAATGTCATTCGCTCGAGTGGCGTGTTGAGTGCGCCTCAAGCAAACAACCAATGTACATTGGCTCGAGCAGGGTGTCAAGTGTGGCTTGAGCAAACGCTAGGATTTGTGTCTCACTCAAGCCCACTGTGACTCGAGACTCGAATGAACTCATGGATTGAATTTCACTCGAGCGCTAGGTCAATCGATAGTCAAAAGACCCCCTACACAGAAACAAAAGACACATACGCCCAAGACCACAACCTCGAACAATCGTATTGAAAAGCACAAAGGGAAAATGAATAAGCTCACTAGGCTTAAGTCTAGTTAGAAACCAAAAAAATAATGATGAATCAACTAAGTCCTCTTTGATGGCAAAGCTTCGTAGGAAAATGAAGACATGGCCACAGAGACTTGGGAGCAAAAGAATTGGAAGGGGTGCTGTGAGTCGCAGTGATCACAATATTAAGTAATGATTGAATTCCTTATAGATACATATGAAAGAAGGCGTAAGTTTAAATCAATTCCAAATACCCATCAATATCAATTGTCAATTTCAGAAAAGACAAAGCTTCACAAAATCAAAAGCATGATTAAATGGATCCAAAATTTTCCATCCTTTTTACCAAAATTGAAAATTCATATGAAAAAAAAAAACAAAACAAAAAGAAACCCAATCCACTAAATTTAGCCTAGATCATGAACCTTCCTCAAATCAACTCAGCAAAAGCTTCCCATAAATAGAAAGCCCCATGAAAATGAAGCTCTAAATTAGTCAATCTCCAAAAATATCAAAATGGACCAAAACCATAACAACCTTGCCTACCCCCTAAAAAAATAAATGAAGTACTTTGATGAACGAAAGAATATGACGCCAAAGTTACAAAACCCCTCACCACAAAATCTCATTCCTTCGATTGAGACTAGACAGTAAATTGTCGTGAAAAAAGAAGAAAACAATATTGCCTTAGAGGGTGAAAAAACTAAAGATCGTTGAGATGACAGAGACAAAAAAAAAAAAAGCTTCGAAAACCTAAAATGAACACTCTCCCCCGTCTCTCTCACTATCTCTCTACACCCTCTTCGCCAACACTGCAAAAATCAACTCAAAATCGATGGAACTTGGTGGCTAAATGAGTGTTTATTGTGTTCTCCTACGGCGACGAACCTTAGTGGGCGACAGAACTTGGTGTGGTGACGCCATTGTGAGGTTGTGGCGACAACGAATGAGTGTCAAACAAGTGAAATATAAAAAAATAATTTTTCAATATCATTAAATGACATATCACGAGATAACGATAAAATAATAAATAAAATATTATTATTGTTTTGGAATTTGAAGAAAGTTTAATTGAGATTTGAAAAAGTTAAATTGTTTATTGTATTTTGTGTGAAAATTTGATAAAGTTGTAATAATAAGATGAAATAAGATGAGTTAAGATGATTTCTCAATCCAAACAGGAGCTAAGAATAATGATACTGTTTATTTTAGATTTTACTATCTCTTTTTTATTTATTGACATTATCTTTTTTAAATTGAATAAATCTACTTGTCATCCTCGTATCATCCGAAGGTAACAAAAGGATTCGTCCAATTCTTACCGACAATATGGTCTTTTTTTTTAGAGAGAGAGACAATATGGTCATTTGATCTGTAGTGATTTGGGTTTTTTTAAAAATATATATATAAAGAAGAAAATGCCACCGAGGATGTAGCACGACACCTAGGGGTGTCCAATCCTGTTAACGGTCATGTTTGTGTCGTGTCAAGGCACGTATATTATATTATACGGGCCAACCCAAACACGACCCATTAAACTTATCGTGTCAAAATTTCAAACCCTAACACGACCCATTAACATAACGGGTCGTGTCATGTCTAGGTTAACACTACCCAATCCAACCCATTTATGTAAATAGGTTGAATAGACCCGAAATTAACCCATTTAACCTGATTAAGTTTTTTATATAAATGTTAAAATCACAATATCTATTAAAAATATAAAACTAACTACAGGTCTAAAATTACAATCCAAATAATAAAAATATCGAAATTAAAATCTCAGCAATTTTTACTTTTAGGTATAAGGATATAATATCCTAACCATTATACAAACACAAAACTCAATACAATTTTCTTCAACTTCTTAAGAAAACACAAAAAATAATACAATTTTTTCAAATTCTAAAACAAAAATAATATTACAAAATTAATTCAGACAAATTTTTAATTTTATAGTATTTTTATTCAACTTTTCTCTCAAAACCTAATAAAATATCATAATTCAAACCATTTCATTATTATTCATACCATTTCAATAATATTCACATAATTCTGAATATTCTAAGTAGGGGTGTAATTGGTTCGGTCCAGTCGGTCTTGGACTGGACCAATTTTTTCAGTCCACCAAAACCCCAGAACAGACAAGATCGATAAGGATTAAGGATTGCTTTGATTCGGTCCAATCAGTCTTATCAGGGTATTTCGATTCGAGCCATTTTTCTTTTTCTTATTTTTTTCTAGTTTTTGACAAAAAAGACTATATGAAATGATAAAATAAAATAAAAATCAAATGAGGGATATAATCGAAGTTGTATAATTAAGTATAATAAATCAATAATGCTAATAGTATATGTACTATCAATAATTTATAGTTACTCCTTTGTCTTAAAATTCTTAACCTTTGATTTTTATATAATCTAAGTATAAATAATTAGATTAGAAGAAAATTAAATAATTACTTATAATTGGTTAGAAAAAATCACATAATTACTTAATTGCTTGTAATTTATATAACTACCCAAGAAAATTATAAATATCATATAAAAAAATTAGTTAAAAACATATATATCAAGTTTTGTCTGGTCTAGGGTTAAAAATTCCTACGCCAAGACTAGATCAAAACTATTCCGTCCGATCGATTTTCTCAGTCCGAAGTAGAAATTTTACACCCCTAGTTCTAAGACATGTATTGCGTGAACGACTCAAAACTCTTGCATGTAGTATTTTATTTTCATCCATAAAAAAATTATAATAATTTGATAATTTTTATTAGATCTTTGAAAAAATAAAACTCACCCCATCTACGTTGGTAGGGGTGGCTCTCCTAGAGGATCGGTGGAGGTGTATGCCCTAATGATGAAACTTGTCAAATAGTTATTCTCGAAGCATTCCACTAAGAGTAATTCACAATATCATATTGAAAAAAAAGTAGAATTTATTATTATAAAATTAAATTTTTTCATATAAATTTCATATTTATTCATATTTTTTAAAAAATTTACACTACATTTACGCATTTCACGATATAATTTCTTTCCCATTAATAATACCACCCCATTTTAATGTGGCTCAAGACACCGTATGGGCTATAGGGGTGGCTGTGAACCATGCACCCGTGTTGGATGGCTTTGGTCATCCCCAAATAAGGAATGGCTTTATTGGCTAAATTTTTAAATAAGTTTTATACATGTATTGGTATTAATTAATGTTCTCCAACTACTTGCTAAAAAAAAAAAAAAAATTTTCTCCAACAAGATAAACTAGTGAGTATTCATTAATCAAACGCTACGAACTTAAATTTCGAGAAAACAATAACACCCCTTTTTTTCTAAGATTATAAAAGTATGAGAGTGGAATGATGAAAATAATAGAATATTTACACACTATCATAATTTATGTGTAGACTAAACATTTCTCTATTTTTTTTTTTTTTTGTTAGTTTTCTTAGGCACAACCTCGAAAATTCTAGTGTTGACTTAAAAATATCCGGAGGGTTTGAATAGTAATTTTATTGAAAAATGCTAATTGTATTTAATAAAAATTTACTTCTCTATGTGTCAGCTATTGATATATTGAAAATTATCAAATTTAAAATTTAAATTTCAAAAGGAAACTGATAACATCATCTTTTATAAGTAAAATTGTAAATACATATAGCACTACTCAATTTTATTACAATTAGGAAAGTTTTAAAAATTCAAAAGACTAATAATTTAGAAATTAAAATATAAATATCTATAAAAATAAGTAAATCAGAAAACAATGAACATTATAGATTTGATAACGTAGTGAAAAACCAAAACAATTCCAAAACCGCAGTCATTGAAGGTTGTGTCCCAACAAATGAAATCATTCACATAATGGAGATCTAACTAAGGGTGATTATTCGTATTCTTATCCTGTTAAATTATGACTGTTAATAGATTATATGGATAAACTTAAACACGATCCGTTTAATTAAACAGGTAAAAAATCTTAAAATCCTAACATAATCCATACAAATAACGGACGACCCAACACAATCTACTTAATCCATTTAGTAATTAAATTTTATTGAGTTAACCTAGGCACAACTTATTTAACTTGTTTTTAATCCATTTAACTCGTTTCATACAAATGAGCTGAGACGACTTGCATGTTCACTTTTAACCCATTAATATAATTTCATATATAATATCATGAGGATTAAGGATGAGTATATAAATTTTTCACAATTACAAATATTGGATTCATGGTAAAATATTTTATTATCAATATCCAAGTCAATAATACATAAGAAATTAATATTTTCATAAAATAAAATTAGATATTGACAATAAAAGTTTAATAGTTTAAGATATTAAGTAGTCAAAAACTAATATGAATGTTACATATTTCAAACAACAAAAATACATATAAGTTTGAATATTTATAAAATTTGAAAATAGAAATAGAATTTATTCGTGTTATATGGATTAATTGCGGACTAACCCGCAATTAACTCATTTATCAATCGTATCTTATCGAGTTAACTTATTTTGACTCAAACCTATTTATATCACGTCTAACTGCTATCTTATATTGTGTTCACATTGAATTAATTAATATGTCATATTATATATTGTCACTTCTAGCTCCAATAAGATCCTAATCGAAAGGCAGTTCAGGAGACATGAAAGGCGAAATGATTTTCAGTTTGACCTACACACAAGAAACTTGAAAAAGCTTTCTCTCCCTTTTCTCTCTAGAGACTCGCCCCCAAGGAAAAATCCAACATAGAGGGGGGAGGAGCTTCAGCTCCTCCCTCCCTTTTCCCATCTGGTTAGACCAGAGATTGTGTAGCTCTTTATTTTTCAGCTTTGGTTTTATTTTTCTGTCCAAAGTATGGCAAAACACCGATCTGCTGTTTGCCAAAACTCAGCAACCACCACACGCCCCACCTCAAGATTCACAGGCTTCCGATCCTTTGGACGGCCAAAGGCTTTTGTCGAACGGATTGACACATGAGTCACAGGCACGGGTCAAAGCAGCACGTGAGATCCACGTGCTACCGCACTAAGAAGTTTCTATTGTCGCCACGCGCAGCGTTTTTGGGACCAGGGACCTCTATTTCTTCAGACTCGACTAGCTGCCACACTCCTAGCGTGGCGCATGTCCCTCACGAGCCACCACAGTCTCTTTATTTCTTGTATTTTGCTTTCTTTCAAGCTGTAAATTTAGATTTACAGTTGTAATTCGTCATTTTCACATCTATTTTTATGTTTTTTGTTTTTGCTTTTGTTTAGGTAAAAATAAAAAAGAAATAATATCTTAGACATTTTGTCTATAGAGTGAAAGTCATCTCCTCTTCTAGAGGGTGGAGGTTGAAATCTCTGCTTTAGGTAGAGTATAGCCTTTTAAATGGTTTGTCTATAGAGAGTTATAAAAATTAAGACCATACCAATCACAAAAGAATATGTGTATTGGTGGAGCTCCAACCGTGAGTAGTTGACTTGTAATTTATAATTTTTTCTATATATATCAAGTCACAGCTGTAACTTCATTTTTATTAATGAATGAAGTCTATTTCTTAAGAGAGAGAGAGAGAGAGAGAGATGAATGAAAGGCAACGATGATGATTTGCTTTCGTGGCGTTACTATCTATCTAGATGTTGCCCGAACAATTTGTGTTTAAACAAATACAACTTGACATTCAAAGCCAAATATGCTGATTTCCCCTAGCCTTGCCTCTCTAGAATATCCTAGCCTTCTGATGTCAAAGTCAGCTTAATTAAGCGTACCGTAGAGTCTAGAGAGGAGTTATGACAGTTGAATAGGACTTTTTCCTACAAATGGTCTGTCTTATGCAAGATCATTCAGCTCTTTGCATGGCACTTTATAAAAGAAAACATATTTTTCTCTAAATAAATCAATATCCATGTAGAAACTTGAAATTTCTATATATACTAGTAAGACATAACGTGCTACTGCACGTATACCCAGATAAGTGTTAAGTAAAAGCGAAAGTATCGACCATCACCTCGCCAGAAACAAATAATAAAATTAGTAAATTAATAAATATAATTATGATATGTAATAAGTTTTAATATTAGATAAAGTGAAAATGTCGCTTTTTTGTTTTCCTCATTGCACATCATCTCCAATCGTATCTCTCTAATATTTTTTTCTTCCTAATGCTAATACAAATTTCATGAATCTCAACGACTCAGTTCACAATAAATATATATCAATCAATCTTACTTTTTAGAGATATATCAATATATGCACTCATTCAATATGGTTTGTCTCCTATTATGTAAAACAACATCCATGTTCCTTTGTCGGATGAGTGAGTGAAGTTGTTCTTCTGCAATTATCTTGAAATGGTATATAACCATAATTTTTTCTTATCTAATTAATTAATACGATCTTATTGATCTAGTAGACAACTAAAAATTGTCGTGATCTTACAAATTGTAATAATAATTATATGTGCGAAAGTCCTTAAATGTATACTTTGGTAATATGGATTAGAGAATCTAAGAATGGATTAATGCATTGGATATTTTTTTTTTTCTCTTTGAGCACTGTAACATGAGTTGTCATGATGATGAGATATTTGTGAACTTATTGGAGCTTTTCCCCTCATATTTATCTTTGATCGCAATAACATCATTATTTTTTTTTCATATAAAAAAATACGAGATTTGATTACGTTAATTCAATTCAATTCAATTCAATTAGATTTATACTAAAATAAAAGGGAAAAGTTAGATTTATACTGAAATGTAACAATTCAATTCGATATTTACATAATTCAAAATTAAAAGAAGTAAAATGCTGCACAACATTAAAGTTTAATTTTCAAGATTTTGGTTTTTTATTAAAATTTTATGAAGAGTTGGTATCAATTTGGCAAAAAAAAAAAAAAAATACTATAGTTCAATTATAAAGCTCAAACTGATTTGTAACATCACTCATTTTTCACATCTAAAACCTAAAAGCAGTACTACACCATTCGAGATGGCTTCCGATAAGGACAAAGAAATTTATTTTTTTGATTTTTTTTATTCAATGTTTTATACCCTTAAACATTAAAAACAAATTTACAATATCATTAAAAATATTTTCTTATAATAATGAGATGAGATGAATTAATAGTATTTTTATATTTAAGTGGGATCTAAATGAAAAATGAAAAAAGAGCAAAGAAAATATTTGTAGGAAGCTGAGATGAAATAAATACAAAACAAAGAGATAAAGCTCAACGAAAAATACTGTAAAAACACATCAACCAGAAGTGATAAAATCAGGGGCAAAATAGGGAAAATCGTATTGGACGAAAACATTGTTCACGATAGCTTTGATCCGCTCGTGGCAATTAATGGCAACACGAGAGGGGATGAGGTTGGAACGGGAGGAGCGCCAGACGGAGGGGAAGAGAATGGGCTGGGCGGTATTAGCCACGCCTGCGTGCGGCGGCACACTGGAGGGGAAGAAGAAAAGGACCGGTGTGGCTTAGATTCTCTCGTGGCGGTTAACGGCGGCACAATAAGGGCTGAGATTGGAAGGGGAGATACGCCGGTTGGAGGGGAAGAGAATCGCCGGGGTGGTGTTGGCCACGTCGGCGTGTGGCGGTGCATTGCAGGAGACGAAGCGGACAGGGGAGGGGGATGAGTGGCAAAACGGAAAATTTGGAAGAAAAGCAGGGCAAAATGGGAAGAAGACAGGGACAAAACGAAAATTTAGAAATAAGAGCAGGAGCAAAATGGAAAAAAAAAAAAAATTAGACGAAAACACTGTTCCTCACCAATTCGCGTTTTATATATAAGTAGATATACAACATATGAGTCTTAATTAGAGCATAGACAAAAAAATGTGGGTTTTTATTTTTAGATCCAAATTAGTATGTCAAAATTCGAGATTTGAATAAAACGATTAAGATGATGTTCGACAAAGGTCTCAAACATTGAAAGAGATACCTGCAAGATTTTAGTTCGAGCCAACACCAAGTACACATCGAGCGAACTTTTTATTTTACAGATTTTGAATCCATTTTGCGGTGAAATCACTCCAATGTTAAGTACACTTCATTACAATTCTAATGACAGAATGCCTTTGCATTAAGTTTTATTCAAGGGCCCATTGATTGAAAATCTTATTCATTTTATTGTGTTCGATCCAAATTAATCTTATTTACTCTATTAAATGTTGAGCATTTTATTGGGTCAAAACTTAGTCGCCGCCAAAAAAAAAAAAAAGGTGGTCGCAACAGGCAAAAGGTCTTTTTTTTCTGGTAGTGTCTATATACATTATTACAATCAGTAGCATAAGTTGACAGAGGGATCCCACACATAAATATTCGAGGAAACAAATGTTAATGCAGAGGTTGTGCAAAGTTAAGACACTGTTTGGAGTTAGACAAAACTTTGACCAGTATATATATATATTTATATATATATTGAAATGGGGCCTAGATTTTAATGGAGCATTATAATCTAGAGATCCTGTACGACACCATGCATGGACTTCATCTAAGCCCTAGCAAGAGGAAATTCTAGTCTGTTAATAAATCAATATGCATTTACATGCTCAATTTCTTTGCAGATGTAAGTAATTCTTGTGTCCCAAGTGTCAAAAGGACAAGAAATTGATGAAAAGCAAAGACATTAGTGTTTGTCACTAAACCTTTTGAAGAGGTATTCTGGTCCCCAACCACAATCATGTAATATATATATATATATATAGCAAAAATAATTACAACATAGAATAAAGGAATATAGTTTTTAGATCAGGTGACCAACAAAATATATAGATAGGTATAACCATGAGATCATAGTGTTGCAAAGACTACTTCAGTATTTGTCACTAAAAAATCTATGATTATTGTAAAACAAAATCGAACCAAAAATCTTGAAAAAAGAAAAAAGGTTAAGAAAATAATTCAAAACAGCAGCAAAAATTCACATAACAGATTAAATAAGTTTTTCTTTTTTACGTGTCATCTTCAAATGGGCTAATAAATTGCATTTATTTCGTCAAAAAGTTTAAAGCCCAAATTAAAGAAAAAAAAAAAAAAAACTTTTTTTAATAACACATGCAAGAGAGTTGGGGACAAGATTATTGGAGTACTGCCAGTTAGCCAATATGAATAAATACACTGACAAAAGGGAAAACCAAAAGAGCAAAAGAGCTGAAGAAGAGCGGCTTGGTGTACTGAATTGATGCATAATGCATTCGCTTTTGGCAATTCCTACTCCAGATCTCAGGTTTTGAGGTTCAAACTTTGGGGGGGAAAGAGTCTATATGTATACATGGCCACAAAATGTCCCATGTATATGTTTCGTTCCTTAAATGTCAATGTTAAATGCAAGGGTTTCAAAGGCTAAAAATGGTCGTAAATTCTAAGCATGTGAGCTTGAAACGACAACTCTTCTAGTCCTTTCAAATTGATGGACTACATATATCTCAAGGAATTACAACTTTTAATGAATTTGTACGAGTACCCCCGTTTTGCGTATAACTCCTCTTTGGATCTTCATATTATTTTAATGAAATGGTTGAAATTATTATTATTATTTAATTTTTTTTTATGAGCAACACAACATTAAATTGAAATAAATGTACCAAATGAAGTGAGTAGGGCCCCAAACAAGCATCCAGCCATAACATTATAAATATTTTAGGAAAATAAAAACAAATTTTGGTTTATGCTACTTTTATTTTTCTTTTTGATGGTAGAAGAACGGTTCTTTTTCATGTTGAATTTTTTATGGTATATATTTTTTTTTATTTTATTGTGATAATTATAAGTAAGGATTTATATTCCACAGAAAAATCAGACTTTAATTGTAGGAAACTGAAATAAAGAAAATATTTTAAATGTATGCATATATATAGATTGATTGATTGAGAAATAATTTGTATAAATTCTAAATAGATAAATCCCATACAATCTTTTTTAAAAAAAATGGACCACGTCTTAAAAAATAATAAAAAAATATTTTTTATTAGTAGAATCTACTTTTTTTATAGAATGTTTGCAGAGAACTTGTACCTAGCATTGCAGATATTGAAAAATGATTTTGTACAAATCTCATGGATTAATCCCTATAATTTTTAAATATTTTATGTCAATTCATACGAATGATAAGTATAGTTTATGTGATAGCAATGCTATTTTTATTTAAGTTTTTATCATTTATAATTACAAAAGTTATTTAAAATATTTGAAGTCATTTTATGAATAAATGACTTTAATAAAAAAATAAAATATGGCAGAGAATATAATTTCTTCAAATTTTTGTTTAAGCACACGAGACAGATAAGAGCTTTAGCATTAGTTTGGCCAAATGAATTTTTAAAATTTAATTAATATCATACTTTTTTATATTTGTCTATTTCATTTAAATTTAATCTCCACATTAGATTAGTCATTTACTTTCTATATAATAATCAAATATTATTAAATTAATAATTTTTTAATTTATTTGTATCACATTTTATAATTCTACCAATTTAATATTAATAATAATTATATTCTAATTAAATTAATATTAAAAAAATCATATTTTTAAAAGTTATTTAATGCTAATAACAAAAAATATTTGATTAAACTCATCTAAAATTCTATCTAAATTTCTTAATTACAAACCAAATAGTATTTTTATTAGAGTGATAAATTAATATTTTAATATTTGCTTAGAGTGAGAAATTAGTATTTTAATATTTGGTGAATCAATAGTGATTTTTCATCTTTAGCCAACAACTGTAATAAAAATCTATTTTATTTTAGATTTGACCAATCTAATGTAGAGTATTTTTTATATCAGTTACCTAAATTTTAGCAATTTTTACATTTAGTCAAGTCAATGTGAATGTTCTAAATAAAGTGATCTTACACCAATAATTAATATTATGTATAATATTTCAATTTTTATTATTACTCATATAATAATTTCGAATAACATTAAGTAATCAATAAATATTGTATCGGATGTATTATTATTATTATTATTTTAAAAAATTATGAGACCATGTTTGAATGCAGTGTGCAGAGTTTGGTTTGGTTGCTAACCGGCTTGGTTTCCTCCTTGAAAACACAAACTGCAAGTGAGAATCACGCGCCGCTGTTGCGAAAGTTGAACAAAGACGACAAAAAAACCGTACGGCCAACAATCCCTGTCATAGGGCCTCATCCACCGGTATTGCAGGCCGGCGGAGTCCGTAGCTACATTTATCAGCAATATTTGTCGACGTTATATGCATCATAATAATAATAATTATTATTATTAATAAAGAAAGACAAAAGTAAATTTTACACTCGAGAGGACGAAAACACCCTCCCTCCCTCCCTCCAAATAGTCAACTCCAACATCCATATCACGAGTAATTTAAATTAAATTATTAATTGAAGAGCTAAGCCCAGCCAAGCCAAAAACAAAACAGAAAAACAAAAAAAAAAAAAGGCAAAAATTGTAGAAAAAAGTACGAGGAGGTGGCGCTGTGTTCCCCCTCTGCTGCACAACATGCAATGCAAGGTATGATTATCTTGTAGAAATTCGATAAAAAATACTACCTGCATCTTTTTCACTGCCCAAATCTCTCTACCTAATTAAACTATTCTTATTTATTTATTTTTTCCTTTTAAAAAACCAACCATTCAAGCCTTGAAATTATATTATATATATTTAAATAAAAAAATAACTTTAATTATGTCGAAAATTTTTATCAATTCCGTAAACTATTATATAAATTATTATTCAAAATATTAAAATAGAATCTACCTTCATAAACAATAAAACATACAAATAGTATAAAACAAATAAAGTCTCGTATTAAGAAATTATCATATTTAAGACTTTCATATCCTCATATTTTTAAAATCGTTAAAACAGATATCTCTAATCTTCATTAGGGAGAAATTAAAAAGTAAGAATTATTCGATTCCACTCAGAATCATTTAAATATTCCAACATATTGATACACAAATCTTAATATTTTTAGGTATTTGATTATTTCTTTAAGCATGATATTATTTAAGAGTCTACTTTAGTACCGTACGGAGTACGTTATTACAATAGGGAGTAATTAGTTTAATTTGTTTTATAGGTCATTTTTGTGGACTTGTTGGGTTATTGGTGCAATGCATTATGTCCCCACTTTCAATTATGAAAGAAAAATTAGAAATCACCGTCATTTAACTTATCAATATACATTATACATATAAGACCCCTAATGCCATTTTCTACAGTTATAAATGTTCATAAAGTCTTTAAGCGTCAGCTTTTTTACATTGGGGAATTAACTTCAAAGCTTAATATGTAAGTTTGAGTCTTAGGCTGTGTTTGGTAAATGAAGTAATCTACTTCATTGTTATTTATAAATATTCTATTAATTTTATATTACTATTTATTACTTTCTCACTATTATTAATAGATTATTTGAAATCATTTTAATATCCAAACATAGTCTTATAATCTCAATTAATTGTTCATATCTTGTAACTATTATTCAAATTTGAAGTGGAAAAATTGACAAGAATATATATATATAAATAGTTGATAATGGTGTAAATAGAATTTGAAAGCAGGAATAATTTATTCTAAGGGATTAAAGGTGCGTAAATTAAAAAAAAAATATTTCTAAATTTTAAAATATAAAATGGAATTAAAAGGACTTTTGCCGATGAATGATACAATATTTAATTAAAACTGATTTTATGTTTCCGTTTTATTTTATAAATTTTAGATAATTAAAATTTTCATGAGATGTTACCAACTTGTTCATTAATAGGCAAGAAAAAAAAAATAATAAACCAAAACAAAAAAAAAAAAATGTTCATTAAAGAGGGGGGAGTCACGAAAAAGTAGCGGGTTTTCCGGTGCAAAGGACGAATAAGGAAAAGCTGGTGCGGCGACACGTGGCTGGTGTTTGACCGTTAGATGGAGCATGCGAATTTATGAGTGGCTGATTCAGTCGATTTTTAAAGATGAGATAATAAAACCCATAGCAGAGAGAGAGATGTTTTGTTTTACGGACACAAGAGGCACTGCTCAGAGCTAAAAAGCTCAGCACCTGCAAATTAATCAGAGAGAGAAAGAGATAGAGAGAGAGAGAGAGAGAGAGGAGGCAGAGGGATGGATTGGGAGACTTATTGAGGCAGCTGCTCGGTGCAGAGAGAACATGGCGGCGTTGCAGAGATAGAGAGAGACACACAGAGATAATAGCTGTTGATTCCGCGGCGTTCTTTAAATGCTTCCTAAATTCACTCTGTAGAAGAAGAAGAAGATGGAAAGAGACTGAATTCAAGGCAGCGCCGATTAACAACTGCCAAACGCGGACCGACGCCTGTCTCTATAACCCAAGTATCTAGGGCTGCCTGCCTGCAATTAACCCCTCCCCCAACTACACCGCAATTACCAGAACCACCACAACACAAACTCACACAAGCACACTCTTGAGAACAAAAAAAAAAAAAAAAAAGAAAAAAAAGAAAAAAAAGGGGAGAAATATTACACGCCCTTGTATGCAACACACACACAACGAGAGAATTCTGAGGAAATACGAGAAGTTAGCACCACACCCACGGACCCAACCCTCCCTCGTTCAAGGCGCGGGACCCAGAAAATACAGATACTCGAGAATTATACCCATTTCGTTGTTGGGTACTGAACTTGGGTGAGAGTGGAGCTTCTGATATGGATTGTCTGTCACAATTGAGGTGCGGGTCAGGCTTAGAGGAGGAGCAATGGCTGGGTTTTTCCCATTAGGTGGAGGAAGATCAGGTACTCCGAGCAGCCAGGAAGATCATCGTCAGCAAAGCGGCAACAACCCGCCAACGGAAATCCCCCCGGAGAACTTGTTTTGGTACAAGAATGAGGAAGTGGCGTACAAGCAGGGTTTCGAGCTATGGCAACAGCAGGAACAAGTACTTCTACAACAGCAAGAACAACAGCAACGGCACCAGCAGCAACAGCTACAGCAAGATCTCTACGCTTCAGCGGCTGGGTTAGGGGTGGGGCCAAGCAGGAGCTCAATCAACGTCCCAGATCATGACTCGCCGTCGAGATCGGCGTTCATGATGATGAGGTCGGCAGGTGGAGGGATAAGCTGCCAGGACTGCGGGAACCAAGCCAAGAAGGACTGCGTTCACATGCGGTGCAGGACTTGTTGTAAAAGCCGAGGGTTAGAGTGTCCAACCCATGTCAAAAGCACTTGGGTCCCAGCTTCTAAGCGCCGCGAGCGTCAACAACAACTCGCTTCTATGCAGCAACAGCACCATGAACTTCATGTCCGCGGAGAGAATCCCAAAAGACAGAGAGAGAATCCAACCACTTCCTCTCTCGCCTGCACTCGTTTGCCCACCAGCGCGTCAGGTACCTTCGTTTATTTATTTTTTCTAAATATATATAATATCTCACAGACACACACTCACAGTTCTACTGATTGACTCTTCGCAAGAATTCCTTTGACGCATCAAGAATTCTGAAAAGAGAGAATGAGAGAGAGAGAGAGAGACAGACAGATAGACTGATGGAGGGTTTTGGATGTATACCCAAATAAGACCACGGTATCGATTGCGTGTGATGGAACTCGATCTCCATAGTAAATTCATCAACTTTTCTTTCTTTTCCTTTTCTTTGTACGCAACACTATTATTTAGTAATTCTGACGAATAGATTGACAGGCTAGGAAGAGATTATTTTTCCTGTCTGTGTCTCACTCCTTTGTGCGGATATATATGTGTCTGTGCAGCTAGGGTGTGTGCTTGCTTTACAAACACATAATTGTATTTCATTTCTTTCTTCCAAGTTGACATGTTTATTCTCTAAACTAACAACCGAATGGCTAATGGGATATATTGTAGGGTTAGAAGTCGGACATTTTCCAGCAGAACTGCGCTCTTCCGCTGTTTTCCGTTGCGTACGAGTGAGCTCCATTGACGATGCAGACGATCAATATGCGTATCAGACGGCTGTGAACATAGGAGGCCATGTTTTTAAGGGTATCCTCTATGACCAAGGCCCCGAAACTAACTACTCGGCTGCCGGGGAGAGCTCCTCAGGCGGTGGTGGAGTTCAACCTCTTAACCTCATTGCGGGCGCCACAACTGCCAGCGCCACCACTGCTAGTGGTGGTGGTGCAGACGTGGGTTCTTCTGCTATGACACTTCTCGATCCTTCTTCTCTATACCCAGCTCCGCTTAACACCTTCATAGCTGGTACGCAATTCTTCCCACCCCCAAGATCTTGAAAAAAAAAGAGACCCACATTCTTCCCCACCTCTCTCTCTCTCTGACCAACTTTTCACTTCGCCAGCAATATTTTGATATCGTTGTAGCAGTAAATTTGATAACCATTGATCAAGTAGGAGTAAAGGAAAAAAAAAAGGACAAGAGGAAACGCGGAAAGCTGTTTGTTTTTTTGTGCGAATCTGAAGTTCTCAATGCAAGTTAAATTATTGATATTGTTCTTCACTTCCTTAAAATGGGAATTTGTTCCTTAGTTTCTGTACGAGATTAGGTGTGCAGTCCAGCGTAGTGCAGTGTGTCTGTATGTTGTTTCTATTTTGTATCTATTTTTCTCCACTGGGTTGAATTTTACTACATTTTCTGGTTGGTTTTGATATTTGTATATGCTTTTTCCTGTTTACCCGTATGCTTGCCGGTTTGAAATTGGGACGGCTTTAATTAGTTTTGTCTATGGTTGGACAAACTACGACGAAAACATCTTTTATCCATTTAGGTATTGGCGGTCCAGCCATGCATAAGCATTCAAGTTCAGAAGGTGAAGGATATTTCCCTCTCCTTCGCCCTTCCTCTCTCTCTCTCTCTCTCTCTCTCTCTCACATACAGACGCTCACACACGCACAGACTCGATATATATACGAATTGATCATTGCTTGAATGCACGAGATGTGGCTTTGAGCCTCTGATGGGAAAATGAGTAGTGTTTCTTACCATCTGCTGTTGTTTAAAGCATCTAGAGGAAAATACATATTGAAGATGTTTATGTATATGAGACTCTTTCTTCTAGACTGAAAACTTTCACATGTAAAGGAGGTGGAAAGATGGGGTTAATTTCATCGGCAAGAATATATAATCAATTTCCACACTTGCCAATAGAGCGTTTATATTGTGCAAACTGTTCATTTATTTTATTTTTTACTATTATTGTTATTATTAATATTATTATTACAACTTAGGGTTGCTTATGTGGTATATAATTTATAGTCAGTGGGGGGACACATCATGAGACTTAGCTAGCTATCTTCTTCCTATGAGCTATATATATATACATATATATATATGCTCTCCTCCCAAGGAGGAAATAAAACATATATATATTCTCGGCATATATATTGCAATATTGTTGCTTCACTTAGGGTAACTTTGTTAAAATGTGTCTTGTAATCATTTGTCATTTTTGGCCCCTATTCATAGTGAACGCAGAACTTGACACTCCTAGATGGAGGATGGAGTGTATACTTTGGGATTTTGAATTTAGAGGCTCCAGGAAATGTAAACAAAAAGTTAACTAATTATCGGTTTCAATACTTTTTTTTTTTTGATAAATTCGGTTTCAATACTTCTCAATGTTAATTTGACTATATTTTATATATTAATTTTATATATACTTGTGGGCAAATTAGGCCCCAAGATCATCACTCCAAATTAAGCCTTAAAGGCAAGAAAAGGCTATAACTTTTTGTGTTCAATGTTACTAAGTGAAATTGATTTGAATTCTTGCTTGGCTAGTTATATTTTTCTCAAGATGTATAAGTTTGTGCTACATTAATAAGAAAATGTTTTGATTTGGGACTTCAATTAGTCTCCAATTTTTATCACTTGCTGAACCTAGTGATGTATTTTGAAATTGATTTAATTGCTATAGAACATACCTTTAGTGGAAAAAATAGGAGCAAGTTATGTTGAGTTCAAGGAAGGTATTTAGAATATGTTTTGTTATGTAGTTTGCAATCAGAAAAACCATGATCAGGTGTAAGGTATGTCTGGTTTCTTATTAATCTCTTTATAGTTAAATTGATGTAAATGTATTCAGTAATAATTAAGCAATTAAAATGTATGTATACATATATATATTTATATTGTGTGTGTGTGTTAACTTTTAAGAAGAAGAACGCCATTTATCTTTCTCTTGCTCCCTCTGGTTCAAAAAGTAAGGATAGGATTATATAAGTAACAATATTGAATCGTACATGAAAACATTGATATAAGGATAACAGAAGGAGATGTTTCCCTTTCTAGTCAGGGCAAGCTGGAATGTTCTAGTGAATTAAGGATCATAGATCTAGCTGAGACCAAGTTGAACGGTTAAAAATAATCAGCGGGCCTGTTGTTGTAATGCTTTATAGAATTTGCATCATAAAATTTTGGATATATGCATGTAAAAATTTATATTTCGAAGTAATTGATATATTTATATGGTTGTTCATGGCTCAGATATATGCAAAATTGCGGTATCGATCCATTTAAAGTAACATGACCATCATAAAGAACCTTGAATTTATGTTGGTACATCCTTCTTGGTAATATGTTTCTTCCCATTTCTCTATCTACACAAGCATGCATGCAGCAATTTGTTATATGAGAATCTCTATATGTACAAGAACAGATCAAATGATTGAGAGAGGAATTACCTATATATTTGACAGTTACTAGAAGCTATTTCCTCTAGAAGGTTCATGCACTTGGAAGTTTTCTAATCCCAATGAGTTATTGATTTTTTTTGTATATGTAGCAATCATTTTACATAAGCATATATGAAACTAATATATTATTCTTTAACCATGCACAATTGTTTATGATCAAGAGGGTGTCTGAACTTTTTAACAGTGATAAACCAAGATGATTTTTTCCCAGACTTGCATAAAACAGAATAGCTCAGTTCTCTTTAAAGGATTTAATGGTTTCATTTTGAATTTCTGCTTGCATTACACAGCTGGTTGGAAGTCAATAATCATAATATTTTGGGTGATGTCTTTTCCTTTATGAATGGAACTTGAGGCTGTGTGCATGATGGTTTGTTGTTTACCATGAACCTTTTTTTTTTATATATATTTTTTTATTTTATGTATGCTAGTTGTCAGTTCCTTCATTTCTTGTGAGGTGACTTAAAAAAAGAAATTCTTGCGAGGAAATTCTCTTTGCAGAGGAGAGATCAGAACAAGTTATTTTTCAGTAGCACATTCTAGAACGACTAAAATCTTAAAATGTGTGGACTTTGGT
>QEOT01123659.1:27165-77850 GCA_003123785.1 Pterocarya stenoptera
TTTTTTTTTTATATATTTTTTTTTATTTTATGTATGCTAGTTGTCAGTTCCTTCATTTCTTGTGAGGTGACTTAAAAAAAGAAATTCTTGCGAGGAAATTCTCTTTGCAGAGGAGAGATCAGAACAAGTTATTTTTCAGTAGCACATTCTAGAACGACTAAAATCTTAAAATGTGTGGACTTTGGTTGTTTGTGTGATATTTTATTATGACTGAGAATGATCTCCAGTTGCAATTCGTTTATTCTGTCATTTCGTTTTTGTCGTGTGCTTCTTCACCGTGGGTTCCTTTTGTTTGAATGCAAGTCTCATCCTGACATAAAGCTGGAGACAAACTCATTTTGGCTAACAATTTAGAGAAGAGAATATGCGATTCATGCCTATCTCAGACCCTCTCCAGCAGACTTACTTTAGTATAGCTAGGAATCATCGCAATTACCCCACACACACACATATAATAATCCTATATATATATAGAGTGCTGAATTAGAAGAAAGCTGTCCTGAAAAATGGTCTGATTTGTACCCTTCTATGCAGATGTTTTATTATTTGAATATATGAGCTATTTTGTCTGGCAAAGACTCGTATAGATTACCACAAAGACTCGGATATACCCTATATATATAAATATAAATATAAATAGCATCAGTACCATTTTCCAATGCAAATATAATTGAAACCACTTTACAGAGATGATGATGATGATGATGAGAATGACTCCCGTCACTACCGTGTTAATTTTCTGCTCAAAAAGCTTTAACTTTTTTCAGATTCTCATTAGATTCATCATCGTGAGCTGCACAATGAGGTTACTATTCCTTTTTTCGACCGCTTACGCTAACCCGCAAGTAGTACACTACTACATTAAATCATCTGCTTATGGTATGGAAAGCTGCTCATTAATTTGTTAACAACTGTTTGATGGAAAGAATACGAATCTTTCCTGGCCCCACCCTTTCCCAGAAAACTTCATTTTTATTTTCTCAAAATTATCACTCATTTTGTAACAAGGCTGGTCATATATTACATGCTAGTAAAGTTATCATTCTGACCATTAGATCTGTCGTCCTTAATTAATTTATAGATGGATAAAGTAGCTAGATCATAAGGTAACAAAATCTCAATGATTACCCACTAATTAAGGTCATCATGTTACATAATAAATGGAGGTTTTTTGAGGAGTACTTAAAAAGGTCTGTGTGTGTATACATATTTGTCCCGGCTATTGAAACCCTAGCAGTTAGTTAGTTTGTACGCATGCCAAAACCCACTTAATTGGTTACTTTCTATTTTGGATGAAACGTTGTATCTTAATAATCAATAGCTGCAAGAATAATGAAAGAATGCATGGAACTTTATACATGATGAGCTACATATATATATATTATATGGTTATTAATTAACAAACTAATTAGTGGAAATAATGTACCTCGATGTCACGAGTCTCTCCTTGGGTACGGACACTTTGGATTCTTTTGTGGAGAGCCCGCAACCCAACATGCAGCTCTAATGCCAGCCATTATATATCAGTCATGTCCAGACTCTCATGCAGCTCGGTCGTTTTCCAAGCTCAAAATCATGCCTTTGCCTCACACACCAGCCAAATATATAAATATATATATTTATATATATGTAGCTATTCCAGCTTTCTCCATTTACGTATTTCTCGATCTCTTTGGTGGCTCCGTTTGGGAGGGGGTACGTACTTGCCATTGTTAGCTAGCCAGATCAGTTTCGGGTGCCATTTACAACCCCAGAACTGTGTTATTGGGCAGTACTCTAGATGCAGAAGGGAGGAGGTTCTCTTTAAATGCCCGAAATATACATCAAGCAGGCACTTAATTTAGTCTTTTATGAGAGATCAATGAGAGAGAGAGAGAGAGAGAGAGAGAGAGAGAGAGAGAAATCATTAAAGCATGTCAAAAGGTTTCTGCCTTTCCCTTCATCGGAAGCCATTGCAGAAGGCAAAACCATAGAAAATAATGCTAGCTAGGGTTTTTATGGTATTGGGGCAGTATTAATATATAGGGTGAGCCCAGATATATAGGAGTCTGATCATGCACCATAATGCAGTTTGGTTTTGTTTGTGGGCATTATTGGTCATGTGGTCCCAACAACAATAACAAAGCCGTGTGTGTGTGTATATATATATATATATATATACAGAACTAGAGAGAGAGAGTTAGAGAGAGAGAGAGATAGAGATATATAGTCTCGGGCTCTGCTGCTCTGCAAAAAGGGTGGCTTTTAATCTACTCTACTACAGTTGCTGTTCTCTAATTTTGCTTCTGAGCAAGTAGGGGAGACAGCTGCCTGCAGCCTGTATGAGAAAGCAAACTGTACACTGCACTGAAAAATGGTGCAAGTTTTTGTACGTTGCTGCACGAAATTGGATTTCAGAGCTAGCTCTGCGGGTGTGTATGTAGAGCAAAGAAAAAGAAGGTGCAATATATTGTGGATTATATGGTGTAAAAAATGAGGGAGGTAGCTGTGCCGTTTAGGCATATATATTTTCTTTTATTAATATTAGATACTGTATAAGTTGTGCAGTCATCGTACCACTTTTTTTTTTTGAATGAAATTTATTATTAAAAATTTAATTTTTTAAATTAAATATTAGATTTATTTACCTTTTATTAAAAATATGCTACTCAGATTGTTTATGTTTACAGATGAGATATGATGAGATGAATTGAGATTAAAATTAAAAATTGAATAAAATTTTATTAAAATATATTTTGTTAATATTATTTTTATTTTAAAATTTAAAAAAATTATAATAATTAATTAAGATAAAATAAAATAAATTAAAAAAAATTGTAAAAACAAACTAATCAAATATCAGCAGCATAATGTTTTGGAGTTTGATTGGTTGGTTGGTATGGAATTGGAGGACAAACGTGTTCTGATTGTATTGTCGCTTCCTATGGGCCAGCATTAATATGCTTTATTTTGTTTGCACGTGCTATCTGTACTATGAGCCCTTTTCTCTTCTCTAGCGTATTTCTCGAGGGATTTTGGCCCAGTTACTTATCCTCATCAACTTCTAAAACTTATTTCTATAAAATTATATTTGTCGGTATAGATTATGCAAGCGATCATATTCATTTTTTAAAATATAAATAAATATTTGGTGATTTATAAGAAATAAATAATATTTTTTAATAATAAATTTTACCTTATTTTTTTTAAATAATATGTGACGTTTATATTATAATTGTGTATCATGACTCTGTTTATGTATCTATTTATCTGTAGGTGCCAGCTTGTAAAGAAAAAATAATAAAAATAATATGTATTATCTATATACTATAGGTGAAATCATATAAATAAATTTATATATATATGTAAATTAGGAATGGGTCAATCGCAGCAACAGTTTCTTCAAAGATATTTCGCATCAAGTTCAAGCTGGATGTAAATCTGGATGTGACATTACTGAAATTAGCATGAAAGAGATCAGACACATTTAAAGAAAGTCATGACCCTCATCAATATTATTAAGAAAGATTCTCTCTCTCTCTCTCTATATATTATATTCGTTTTGAAATTTTATTTGTTGGTAAGAATCTGAATGCATGTTCCTCCTGATTTTATCAATAAATAGATAACAAGATTGTCACCTCTTTTAATACACAAAAGGAGTGTCAGAGTTCATAACGTATAATCATCTGAGACACGCAGCAGGGTATTAATATGACATGCCGTCCGAAAAGCCTATCTAATAAACACAAAATATATTGCTCACATGTACATACAGACCGGTTTATTAAATAGACTCTCATCCACCATGTCATTAAATAGACCGGTTTATATATTCACTACTACTTTTTAATGTCATGAAATGAGTATCGAGTTTACGTTATCTTTTTTAATAATTACTTATCCTTTCATTTACGCTTGGTAAGAAGTAAAAAAGAGAAAAATAAATGGGAATAAAATAACACATATTACTAGCCAGTATTGAGTAACAATAGAGCTAGGTTACCACCGAGTGATCGCCCAATAATGACAACTAAACGTGTCATCTAGCATAAATTTTATATTTTTTTAACATATTTAAATATGTTTTAAAAATAAAAAAATACAGTAATATATTAAAAATTGCTTTTTTATTAAATAAGTAAAACAACTTAAAAAATAAAATAAAATATATGAACGGTCAAAATGAAGAAATAAACTCATACAGCAATGACATGCCTGCTAATCTCACAGGTGTCAGTGACGTGCCCGCTAATGCAATCATCCTTTTTTTCAAATAATTTTTTAACATTTTTTAAACATCTAAAAATAAAATTCACAGATCACAAGTGATAATTTTTTTAAACATTAAAAAAATAAAAATAAAATAAACTTGCAGTCAAATTTAAGAGACAAATCCAAGGGCAAAGTAACATTTTCCTTATCTATATTCTTAAACAAGATCCTACAGTACTGAAGCACAGCTAATCGAATAGGTCCAGTTGCAACTCAAGCGAGTTCCAGAGCTTAATTGCTTACCCTGACAGAGGAAGACAAAACATGCTACGTTCTGACACAACGCGCGCACGCACAGAGACATCCAATACCAATAATCACAGCAAGTAAACGTATCACAAATGCAGCTGGTTGTAGTTAGTCTATGATCCATGGAAGATATTCATTAATTATGTTTGGAGCGAGGCAACGGGATACAAAGGGAAATAGTACATTTTAAAAAAACCCAAAATTTTCTACCTGCACGGGGATTCTTAACTACATGAAAACTCAATCCCAAAGTCCCCCCACGCCATAGGATTTAGAAATTGTACAAGAAAATTTCATTCAGTCACCGGGGCCCAGATGAAGCACGAGGTTTCCCCTTCATGGAATTCAAGTGTTGGGTGACAAATATGACTCCCATCACAAGTATAAGGCAACCTACCAGTGTGCTGAAGAACAGGGCACCGGGCTGCCTTGTTTGGACAAAGCCATACACCCCACTCGAAGTCACAAGAATAATGTCAGTGAGTCCATCATTTGAAAAGTCCTCACAGATTAGGGCATGCGTTGGTGCCCCGGGAAGATCAATTGATGTTAATGGACTTCCTCCTGGAGATATCACCACAGCTTCTTGATCTCCTGCTGCTAGGATCACTTCTTGATTGTCATGCGTGCGCAAGGAAAATGCCTTCAGTGTGGGGACTACCATAGTAGCTTCAATCATACCAGATGGGGATGGAAGATTTGACCATGTAGCACCAGTTGAGAGATGCCATTGCCAATCAGCACCATGCTCATGCGACAGAGGGGAGTATGAAGTTACCTAAAAGGCATATAAAATTTGAGCTTCCAATATAGTTAAAACAGTTATGCAGGATACAATAAGATTCCTTCTGTTGATCATATCGGAGGTGTTCAGATATCGCTCCGTATGCTATTATCCCATATTCTGATAATCATGATGAGCATATTTCCCTTGTAGAGCATAATTCATAAGATTCCACAAATGAAATTACGCCACTTTTATGCTAACAATTCTTATTAGATGCAATCAGATTTTAGGTGCAACCTCTCTGCCATGGAGGTCATATTTCTGCCCCCGATGCGATAATGAGCAAAAACAGAAAACTTATTTTGGTTTGTTGCCTGAACTAGAACCCCTCAATCCAATGTCAAGGCATCCATCCATAAGAGATTGCAATGGATCAAAATTAATAGCATACCTCCCCTCGATTTGTCAAGAAGATAACATCACCATGGCTTCCCTTACGATGCCTATGACCATCACTTCTTGGGATTAGAATAGGTGTTGCCACCTCTAAAGAAGTAACATCTGGTGTACGACCATAGTATCTGGAGAAATCTCCATGCTGGAAAAAGTTAGAGTGGCTATACTGACAGATTGAAGCATTGAAGAGTTGTTCTCGTGCTGGCACACCAGAGGTTGCAACAGCCCAACATGGTCGCAAAACTTCCATGGATCCACTAACAACAGTCTGCTCAGCACCATTTCCTCCAACAGCCTGAAGACAGGAAAGATTTGACATTTATTGGACCAATATACAGCCAAAAGTTTTAATAAATGGTTGTATGCATTTCTCATTATCACTGCAGTTACTAAACAAAACAGACATCATCTCTTTGTACTTTGGCTCAATTTAACAACATGATTTTGGGAGAAAGCTAACCACATCCAAGGTACAGAGCAAAACATATGGCAATACAGGTGTACTTCAAAAAGAGGTACTTGAACAAGATATGACTACAGCCACCATGGATCAGATACATACGGTTTGAAGAGCCTATTGAAATAGTGACAAGACCAGAGAATGAAAAGAAACAAATATGCACCTGGACATGGTCTAGGACTCCGTCACCATTGATATCAGCATGAAGGCCACCTTCTTGAAGATGAAGCTGCATAGATCATCACTATAAATGTTGAAGCGTGTTAAAGTAAAAATAACAACAAATACAACATAGCTCAAATGTAATGAAACCAGAATGTTAACACTTGTTAACTGAAGCTTGTTAAATATAATACAAATATGCATATGGTCTAGATATGCTGCTTTAATAAACAAGTTCCTTGGCTTTGCAGATGTGAATAGCTTCCGTGTTGTACTGCAGCATTTACAACTACTGTAGCAAGTTTAACATCTCTTAAGAGAACTTCACATTAGCAAATGTCATTAATACAAAATTCTCAATCCATCCATTGACTTTCAAAATGAATAAAGCTTGATAGAATGTGTGGGGTAATAACCTTACACATGGTGCGACCTGATGCCAAATGAATAACAATTATCCCTTCCTTCTGATGAGCCACAACAACATTTGGAACCCACCAAATCTTTGTGTAGGTTGTTATGGTAGGAATATAAGGTGGTGTCTGCATCCGAAAGCAAAAAAGGTTATAACAAGGAAGTTTATAAAATAGAAGTTTCTTCTGTAGTTCTGATAGGCAAGACATAAAGTTATAAATTCACCTTCCCAGAGGAAAAATAGTGATCACTACTTTCACAAAAATGTAGCCCAACATCTCAAGGGATGCAAGCAGCAAAAGTAATTGAGGGAACATAGTTGAGAAACTTTCAGATCATTCTAACTTACCAAGTCATCATCCTTCAATTCAAGACCTAATGCTATCAGATTTCATGAAACTGCTGTAAATTGTCTCAAATCCCATAAACTTTGACAAATTAATTCTGATGTCTCAAATCCCATAACCTTTGACAAACTAATTCTACTCTCAGATGAAAGCATCATCCATACTCTTAAAAAATCATTTCAATCAGCAACAGAGAAAACTGGAACTCTCACCCAGAAGAACTTTGCAGTTTACCATATACACAGTATGCCACAATGTGTTTACAAATTTTAGGAAGAGTCGAAAATCTCAGAGAGTCTTGTTTCACCTTTACTTTGGAAAAAGCATATGTCAGGATCTACAAGGCATACAGACAATGCCTCATTATAAAGATCAGAGCTGTGAGGCTTAAAGATGTCCTAAAAGTGCCACAAAACCAAAAATCATCTTCTTTTTTCACATCAGCATTCTAATAGTCAAAACATGCATATCCAGAAAAAGATGTTTACATAGTTGACTATTAATTGTACATAGCTGAGTATATGTAAGTATATAATATTAACAGAACATAAAATAATAAATACAAAATTTTCTAAAATTTAGAAATATAAGGATATAAAATAGGTGCAAGGAATGTAAAATTAACGAAATAGAACTTTTCATCATTCTACTTGAAATAATAGATATGTATGATTGTATACTTCCTGTGTACTTGGGCATTTCCTAGTTTCATTCTATTCAATAAAGCTATCTATTTACTTATAAATATATATATGTATGATAATCTCCCTTTTTTCGGCAGTGTTTATTTCATGCATGCACTAAAAGAACATTTAGTAAACATAGAACACTAGATAGTGCATAAGTTACTGGTATGGAATCAAATAATAAATGAGAAGAGACAGGTCATGAGATAATTCCCCGCAGGACTGCAGGAGCCATGCTTCTATTCACCCCCGATGACGGACCATGATATTTTAGGTGACAGTTTCACCAGGAAAGGGGCAGAAAGCTTTTGGATGACAATAATGATCATCATCAACAACTCAAAAATCTAACAAGGAAAGCAAATACAAATACTTTTGTTTTATCGGTAAGTGAACAAAAACGTGATGTGTCTTGAATCCACAACCTCAATATCTACCTGTTTCTTGTGGGGGCAGGAGGTGCCACTTGGTTAGGCAAAGTGGATGAGAAGCAATGTTAAATGCCTATTAAAAGAATCTAAGAAAGATGCTATTACTGGTCATATGTATTTCTACAATGAACCAAGTTAACAACTCCAGCATATTCTGTTGATGGGTTTGCCAACCAACAAAATAAGTGAATGAGTGAACCTGTAAAATATGTTTAATGAAGTGCATACAGATATGAATAGCGAATTTAACCTTCTTAGACTTTGCTGAACTAGCATAATCTGCAGCCTTTCCAATCAGGTTTGAAATTTTTTTTCTTGTGTCTTTCCCTGGAGGATGGTTTTCCTCAGGCTTGTGAAAAGGGTAGTTTGTGTTCTTTCCAGATGTTTTCTTCAAAGTTTTCCTTTTGTGCCGCCTGAAGTGTGCCAGCTTCAACACAGTATCTTCTCTCCTATCCTGAACAGAAATAATATCAATGCTGTCATCACTTCCAACTATTTAAGGATGAGCACATCTATTTTTTCTTACATACTTACCCAGTGATGTGGCATTACTCCAAGAATTGACTCTCTGAATTCCCTACACTCAAACTATCACATGAAAAAATTAGGAACAATGCACTTCTCTAAATGAATGAAAGCATCCAACAATAAATCCCACAAGATGTGGGAAACACCAAAAGAAACCATCCAACTGGTATAAATTTTTTTTTATTTATTAGCAGGTAATGACTGGTATTATGAAACGTATTAACAGTAACAAACCAAGCTTAAAAAGATACCTCTCCAGGATGACGACTATTCAGACTATGAACATCAAGCTTATAGTTATGCTGCGGAATTAACTGTGACGCATCGGAAGAACGTTCTTCAGTACTCTAAACCACAAAAAGATGAAATAAGTAGCTGGATGAGAAAAAAGCTGATGGAAGTAACACACCATTAATAACAACTAGATGCCATCAAGCCACACCGACAGCACTAAAATATGAGCCTACAAGAATTTGCTACAACTTAGACGTTAATGAAACAAAATTTGAATTGAATAAAATCAAAGAGATGTGATTGGAGTAACAATCTCTCAAGGAAGAGCTATTGAATCAAAGTTTGAGATATGATAATGCGTTGGATGCTGAGAAATAACATACAATAAACAATAAAAATAGATCACCTCATTCTTACTGCTCCATCGGTTTTCACCAGATCGACCAGCAAATGCGAAAAATACAAAATGGCGTAAATCAACAGCTCCGGGGTTATCAGAAGCCTATCAGGACAAACAAAACACAGAATCGATATCAAGCCTTCACTACCGAAACCGAAGATAAAATTTTTCATACACCTATTAGGTCTTGAGTCAAATGAATCATACATAAAAAAGAAAAAAGAAAAAAGTAGGACACTCAACTGAGTAAACTGAAATTCGAAGAAAGAATGGGTTTCATTGTGGGAATTGAGTTGAAGTTACATGTATGTTGGAAGGGATAAGTTGTATATGTATGGAGGAAGTGTATTATGCATTTAAGTCGATTTCATTGTGTAGTTTGGATGGAATTGTGAAGCTTAGAGAGATGCATTATACATCTTTCCTGAAAATTAAGGCGAGATGCTGAAAACATCTGTAACAATTTTAAAAACACCTTAGACACATGTTTACCTAACAATAAATAGCTTTTTAATAGTAAAACTTTTTAACCAAGCTCTATTGATAAAATCTCTACAATTCAAAACTCTATTACCCATGGCAATCCCAAATTGGCCTTTGATATTGGAAAACCATAAAGCTCCAATGCATTTTAATTTTGATATAATAGTTTGATGATGCTTTTGTCCAAGGATTGAACTAGTGAGGGCTAGAATTACAATGGCCATGAGGGGATTTGTGAATTGCTCATCAAAACGATGTCATACAAATTCCTTGGTGAGAAAAATGTCAATACCTCTTTTTCACTGGCACTTCTTCTATGTTGCTCAGCATTTTTTTCAGGCATCCCAATTTCTTCAAAAGGATCCATGGCAATCTGAAAGGGTAAGAAAGATAGTTGCAAGCACACAGATAAGGAAGGATATAGTGAGACTACAATTTTCACATCATAGAGCATCCATATTTGCAAGTGCACCACTGATAAGGAAAGAAATTAATAGGTAAGAGTATATTTGGCATTCGTTTTCAGGAAGAGATGAGTTCTCAAAACAAGGACTAAAGGAACAACAATCTACAATCTCATTAGCATGCACAAATCAGAAGAGTAATAGGCAATCAAATTTAGCATCAGTATAAAAAAGCAATGACTAACACTTAAAAAACATGCCTGACAAAGATAAGCCTAACAACGTCCCAACAACCCCTAGGGCTTGGCTCAAGTGGTAAAGGCTTTAGGCTTGGGTATATGCTCCCCCCCAGGTCTAAGGTTCAAATCCCCTTGGGTGCAAACAATCTCTAGGGGCCATCGGATTGGGGGATTTTTTCCTTGAATTACCCGATGTGCAATTATGAAAAACTCCTTCCCAAGCGCCTGTACACCCCTAGGATTAGTTAAGACACTGTTCCTGGACAACAAGTGCCAATAAAAAAAAATAATAAGAAGAAGAAGAAGAAAAGAAAAGAAAAGGCCCAAAAGCCTAACGTTTGCCAAAACCCAAAAAGTTCTATCAATCTCCATGAATAAATAAGACCAATCAGGTGAAGCAGCACTAGTGTTCAACTCCCAACAGTACAATTTCTTCAGTTTTCTTTTTGATAAGTTTCTTTTTTAAAATTTTTGATAAGAAATTTCCTCAATTTTCATGATGTATAAGTTAAAAAAGACAGTAGCTGCCAATCATATCTTTTAATGATTCTTCTGAAAAAGAGAGAAAAAATTGCCCTTGTAAACTAGGACAATCTTCTCAGCAGGTGTATTGATGAGGATGTGCATGTATTTGTCGCTTCTTAACACTTCTGTTCACATTTCTTGTTCTTTAATCAACTGATAAGTGGAAGGTTGACCAGATTGACTACAATTCCTTTAATCCTCGAAGCATATTACACGTGGCTCATAATAAAGCGTGGAAAGAGAATTTTATAACTTGATCTAATAATTTCTCAGCACGTCAACAAAAGTGTAATACGATACATACTACATCCTCTAAAAACAAATAAATAAATAACTAAACAAAAACATACATGAGGTTGCATTTCCATTCTCCCACCAACAATCACTAATCCAGAATCCCCATGCTTAATGGTGTAATTGCTTATCAAGATTGAGATCTCCCTATGATGAGCATTATGCGGGAAATCTTCCTGCCAATAAGTAACAAGAATCAGCACTGACAAGAGACCATTAGTGGTTGAGGCTTACAAATAATTGAATTAAAACAGTACCACTAACCTGCAAATTGTTTTCCCACAGCTTTTTGAGGTTGTGATCGAAGCACATAACAGACCAACCTGAAGTAACAACAACCAGGACCTGCTTCGGCTTCTGTCCGGGTTTACCTCGATCAACAAGGCCTGCAGCCATCGCTACAGGACGCCTCCCAGAAGAAATCCTGATTTTGTCAGGCAACAAGCTCACCTCTGCGAGCACACGCGCATCACTGAACCCTTCATCCACACGCCTGGAGTGTGGCTCCAAAACCTAAAAAAAATTCAACATAATTCAAGATCCCAACAGCTAACATTGACTGTGGAGACCATGACATATAAATATTCCATAAAGCAGCTTAAAATTACTATTAAATATCATTGCTATCTTTAATATTAAAAACTTTACCAGTAACAGATTAATATAAAAGATCGCGATCATCATGAAGCACCAACAGTATTCTAGAATGAGAATAAAGATTTCGATTCATAGATAATAAAATAAATACTCTAGAATACTGAAGAAGAAGTTCTGTAAATGTCCTCACCTGAACTTTTAAAGGTGCTGAAATCAAAGCAAGCGGTAAGAGAGTTCAAAATCACCTGAATTTTGGCGTCGTGGGTGGCCACGAGGACTTCTTTCTTTCCGTCGCCGTTTAAGTCGCATACGATTGGCGGAGGGAGGCGCTCGGCTTCGTATTTAAGAGGGTACTCATCGGATAGATGCATCCATGCCTCTCTGAATGAGAAATCGCCCTCGTGCTGGAAAATTCAGAAATCAAATTAAAAGAATTTCAATCAGAAAAATCAACGTCCACGAAAGAACGAAATTGAAATTGTTAGGGTTTGGGGTCTATGAAAAATAGAAAATGGGTCTGCTCGTGATTGAGGTGTTGGGAAGTAGTAGTGTGATGGTGAAATGTGAAGGACCTGAAGAGAGAAGAAGATGGCAAAAGCGGAGAGCATGAGAATGGCCAAGTCTCGCTTCCTCATCTTCGATTTTCTTCTTCTTCTTCTTCTTCAGGCGGTGGAAGATCAATTTCTCGCAGTGTCTTAGGCTCAGCAGCTGCAAGAGAGAGATCGGTTGGTACCATAAATATTGACACAAACTTGCGAGCCAGTCGAGGACTTCCGTTGCTTTTCTTCGGACCTATGTACACCGACCTCTTTGTCACGCTAAATTATAGCAAAACTCTTTAATAATTTTATATTTATGCAGTTTAAAAGTAAATAAAAAACTTTTATTTTACAAATTAGTGCGAAGATTGATTATACGCTAAGATTTAATTTATATTAAAATTTAATTTTCAAGTTTTTTTGATAAATTAAATTGTGTCAAAATAAGTATTTTCTATGTCAATTCCTAGAGAAAAGTATTTTTAACAATTTATCATAAAAATTTTTTATAAAATAAACTCACAAACTGACGTATTTTAACATAATACATAAATTTTTTAATTTATTTTTATGAAATATTTTTGCTGACGTACTACTTCTCGAATGTAAGTTGAAGAATAGTTACTTGTTTTTAAAAAAAAAAAAAATATTTTAACTCATCTTATCTTATTTAATAATTAAGCTCATCTTATTTAATAATTATAATTATTAAAATTATTTATACAAAACGTAATAAATAATTTATTTTTTTTTAATTTTAAAATAATATTAATATTAAAAAATAATATTTAAATAATTTTTTATTCTTCTTTTTATATAAACTTACTCTCCAAACCTCCTTTAGACAACTCTTCTGTTTGAGCTTGAGGTAATATCCGTTTCCATTATGGTGTTTGCTTAAAAATCAATGGTGAAAGCTGATTCAATTTCTGCTAATAGGATTTATATGGTGACTGAATGTGCCAAGCTGCACTTGGCCATGACTATCTGCGTGCTGAAACCAGTGCTTAACATGGGAACAAACAAGATTGTTTTTCTGCTCCCCATCGCATATTTCTCAAATAAGTAAGCGGTTAGGTTGTATTATATATGAAGTATTTCATTGTATTAAGACAAATGTAAATACCACTCAGCATGAGCAGCTGTAGGTGCAGCCCGAGCATGTCTAGAAGGACTTGGAGCATTTACAAATAACAGAATGGCTTAGTGGTCTCCAAAATCTATTTCTATAAATTCAAATGAAATTCCTTTAAATGTAATCTACATTTCATTGAGGTGCTCTGCTTTAAACTCTTCCTTGACAGACACCGTGCTCTCCCATGTGCTTGAATGTGCCACATCACGCCAAGTTTGGACCACCTTGAAAGAATTATTTGCAACTCAGTCTTCCGCTCATGTAATTCAGACCCAATTCTAACTTGTAACTCTTAAGAAGGGCTCTGAAACAATATCTGAGTATTACCACAATGCAACCAATCTTGTGGTATCACTTGGAGTTGTTGGACATCCCACAGGTATCTCTTAAATCATGAATCTCGTTTAACTCACTAAAATCACTCTCTGATTTTAGGAACTTCACTTGCAGCACATGCTACAGCATTATGTGCCCCTTATTCTACCAACAGAGGCCGTAACTCTTTCACTAGAGGTGTGTGCCGTGGTCGTGGTAGAGCTGATCAACCATCCAATTATTTGTCTTCCAAACTCGATGCATGCTCTGTCAACTATGTCAAAAACATGGACAAACTGCTATTTCCTGCTATCAACGTTTCAACCAAACCTTTCAAGCCCCTCCCCTTCCTCTTTTGCTACCAATTACACTGCCATGCCTCCTGTATCAGCTCCAACCACATCTTGGTTTCCCCGATATCACTGCCACCAATCACTTCATCTCAGAATTTACAAACCTTACCTTGGACTCTACTCCATACAGCGGCACTGAGACAGTTTGAAACACCCTGCTCCTTCCTTGCTTCCTTCCTTCTGACATAAGCAGTTACGTCAGATGCGATAGCCAGCCCGCTCCTCCCCTCTAGTGTCTAAGAGCCCCATTACGCGTGCCAGACCTCAATGGCTTATTTTTAAAGATACTACGTGATTTCTAAAGTTAGTTTTGTGTTTTAAAGTTATGTGTATTTTAAATGGAGGATTCCTATTATTATTTAACTAAAGAATATTTTAAATAACTCAATTATAATATCTTTGAAGAGCTCCAAAAATATTATAATTGTGAGAATTATCTTATATATAAATGATTCCAGTTATTTAAAATATTATGTGATCTAAATAATGATGGAATCTTTAATTAATTTAATAGTTTTATTCTTTTAAATATTTTAAGTAAGACTTCATCATTTTATAAATGATGAAGGAATATTATTTTAAATGATATTTTATCTCTATTCCTCTCAATGCTTTTAATTAAATAAATGTTTATGCATTTTAAATAAGTGTTTAAGGGTTACCGTTAGACTATTTTATAGACCCCCAAAAGTTGGGTTTTAGTATAAAACCTCAGCCCTCTCTATTTTCCCCTCACTTTTCCCTCCCCTCTCTCTCTCTCTCTCCTCCCTTTCTCCCTCTCGGCGTGCCCAGTACGCAGCACCCACATCCGAGTCCTCCATGCCCAGCCCGGCGAAGCCGTGCGCCGGTGCCTCACCGCCCCTTCGACCAGCTTCCCCTCCCTCCGACAAGTCTCCTTGCACCGGTCTCCCCTCCACACGCTTGCCCCTCCTCTCCTTAGGCCATGCACAGCCCGAATGGGCTTAGTGCTCCATGAGCTGCCGTGCACCGTTCTTCGACGCCACCACCACCACAGTAGCTCCTCCAGCCACCGACCGGTACCCTCCAGTGGCCTCAGCCCCTCCCATACAGCCACATCCTTACACATGCACGAGCACAGCAAACCCATGCATGGGTTCACTGTGCAGCCTCCTAGCGCCGCCGTGTGCGGCCATCTCAGCCACCGGACACCACCACGAGACTCCCCAGGTCTCTCCCTTCCTCCTTTCATGAACCCACGGCCAGTAGGCCTCTCCTCCACCTCCCGGTTCCCCTCTCCACCGCAAGGGTTTAGCCTCCCCCGCCGCCGTACGCTGCCACCCACGGCGTGTGACCGCCACCTTCAACCTCCTCAGGCCACCATGAAACCAACCAGACCACCCATGGCCTCAATCTGCCACCCACAGCCCCACACTCTCTATCACTCTCCCACAGCTCCTCCTCCCTCACCTTGCATGGCCAGCCACCACGGACCACCGTGCTGACCACCACTGAGCCTCCACGGCTCCTCCGACAGTTTCCCTTAGCCAAGCCGTAGGCCCAAACCACCATTTTATGTGGTGGGTAATCACTGCACGTGACTGACCACCACTGCACACGGCTAGAGCTGTCGTGTTATGCCCTTTGCCATCATCATCAAGGCCACCTTAGGCCCTTCCAAGACCACACCTAGCTATCCAAACTCCTAAACAGTCACTGTACCCCGTACGTTCCTCGGACGTTATCGATGTGACGGCTAGTGAGTGAAGCACGGGTTATCCTGTCGACAGTATAAATCTCTATCCCTCGCTATTTATATTAGATGTTAGATGCATGCTAGTTGACTAGGTTGTGGACTATGTTGCTAGTATTATAGGGTTCGCTGTGTAGTGGTGATGTGACGTGCTGTGGTGAAGTGTTGGGCGTAGTTAGGAAGTGTGCTGTATAGTGTTGTGGACTGTGCTGTGAAGTGTGGTGGTAGTGTATGTGCAGTAGTAGTGGCATGGCCTAGTGCCGTGTAAGGAGTATACGCGGAGTGTACTCCGTGTAATGAGACGAGGCACCGTATGGCATGTGTGCCATAGCAGCGACGTAGCATAGTGCCGTGTATGGAGTACGCGAGGAGGGTACTCCATATGGAGAGACGATGCACTGTATGGCTTGTATGCCATAGCGGTGATGCGGATTAGTGTTGTGAATGGAGTACGCGAGGAGTGTATTCCATATGGAGAGACGATACACCACATGGCCTGTGTCATAGTGGTGATGTTGCGTAATTCTATGAAGAGAGTACACGTGGAGTGTACTCCATTGTAGTGGAGTGACACATCATATGGCGTGAGTGCCATAGTGGTGATGTGGCGCAGTTCTATGAAGGATATACACGTGGAGTGTACTCCATTGTAGTGGAGTGATGCACCATATAGCGTGAGTACCATAGGGGTGATGTGGCGTAGTTCCATGAAATGAGTACACATGGAGTGTACTCCGTTGTAGTGAAGTGACGCACCATATGGAATGAGTGTCATAGTGGTGATGTGGCGTAGTTCTGTGAATGGAGTACACATGGAATGTACTCCATTGTAGTGGAGTAACGCACCATATGGCGTGAGTGCCATAGTGGTGATGTGGCGTAGTCCTGTGAAGGGAGTACATAAGGAGTGCACTCCATCAGGTACAGCGACACACCGTATGGCGTGTCGCGAAGATAATGGCGATTGCATAGTTGATGGGCAAATAGCTTGATGTATGGTGTCAGGAACTATAGAACAGTATCCCGAAGTGTGTGATATGGCCTGTAGTTCAAGGCGACGGGTGTCGCCATGTGATTGGCTTATGGTTGGAAATAAGTGCGCAGTGGTTGGAAAGTATCGGAGTAGCGCAGCTGAAGCATAACTGGGCAACGTCACTAAGTGACGTGGTCTATTAAGAAGTCGTGCTTGCGATGGGTGAAGAGTTAGCGTAAGAGTGATGTAGCGGGAATGTGACGAGGTGTCACAATGTGACAGGAGTACGTGAGGAACTGTACTCGTGATAAGTGGGAAGTTGATGTATGGGTAACGTAGCGGAAGGTCAGAAGTGATGTGACAAGGTCACGGTGTAGCTTGAGAATGTTCTCGAGCTATATGGCGTGACGTAAGATGTTGTGATATGGCTGTAGTCTACGACAATGAGCGTCGCCGTGTAGTCGACTTATGGCCAGGAGTATATGCTAAGTGGTCAAGAAGTATTAGAGCAGTGCAGCGGAAATATGTTTGGGCAACGTCATAAAGTGACATGGTCAATCATGAAACTGTGTTGTGATAACCTAGGATGTATGTGAGGTGACGTGACAAGGTCATTGTGTAGCTTGAGATTAGTCTCGAGCTATATGGCGTGACGTAAGGTGTGTTCATGAATGAAGTCCCATCGTGTCAAGTGTTGGGATGAACTGTTAAGAGATACAGCTAACACGAAGGGTCGTGCTAGCCAGGTTATGAGAAGGTTAGTAACGGAGTATGGCGTTTGCCATACGAACCTGTGACCAATGTATTAAATAATGGTCTTAGGTGATAAAGGGGTAAGGTATATGTGTTATCTGGCTAGACACACGTGCTGAACGGATTCACCATATGTAATGGGTAATCTGTCCTAAGAACGATAACACGGTACTTAAGCCTCGGAGTGCTTTGAGCCTTGTGATGTGAATGGATGATCATGAAAAGTAGAGTGAGCTAAGATACATGAGGATAATGATGAGGGTACTGTCTAAGAATGGGATGCGTGACTTAGTCTAAGTCATGCGCTGGAACGTGGTTAATGAGAAGAATGAGACAGGTCTTAGTATCTTAATGATAATGTGAATCATGGATTCACCTTAGCGAGTAAGCACTCGAAGTAAAACGTAAGGTTGAAGGAAGTAGAGACCGTAATGGGTCTCTAAGGATTTTACCATAGTAAGGAACATGAAAGAGCACGGGATAGAAAGAGAGTGTTCTAAGTAAAGCATAGCTCTATTTCTAGTTCAGTTGTTTATGCACTAGATAGAGATTAACGTTAAGGTTATGATGCATGTAGATTGCCATCTAACACGCGCATGAATGGACTGCATGATATGAAAGTAGCATGAAGTTCAGGTAAGTGTTACGTTCATGCTCTTCTAGAGTTTTCTAAAGTATAAGAAAAAGAAAGATGAATGCTTTTCCCATGAAAGATGTTTTTAAAGAAAGAATGCTAAGTATTGAAAGGTATATGTATGTACGGCCCCTCTTTGGCATCCCCTTATTTTACACACCCAAAAGTATTAATTGTATGCATGTGAATTGATGAATATACGCTGTAGCTATTGTATGTATTTTCTAAAGAAAATAAAAGAAGCTTCGAGGCCCGTACCCCGAGCTTCAAAACGATGCTTTAAGTGACGGGAAGAAAGTGTTTTAAAACTGGTCCTTAAAAACTGATGTTAACATGTCCATACAAATTGATGCTTTAAATGATGCCATGAAAGATGACGTTTAAACTCATGCTTTTAAACGACGTTTTCCATGAAAAGATATGTTTTATCATGAAAAAGATATTTTTTTCATGAAAGCATGAAATGAAAAGAAAAGAAAAGAATGAATGCTCATGCCCATGCAAACGAATGAATGAAAGCCTCTTACATGAATGAATGAATGGCATGTGGCATTAAATGAACGTATGAAACTACGTAACAGCCATATGAATGAACGAAAAGGGGTACCCAATGAATGAACGGGCAAATTGCAATGTTGGGCAATAGTATCTGGTTGTGCACCTAGTGCTACACCCTAACCGAAAGGGATTTCAACCCATGGCCACGGGCGAATCCATCGGCCCAAAAGGTCGCTAACCTTAGCACGCGGGGCATAATAACGTTCACCGGCCTATGAAAGTGAAAGAAAAGTAATTGTATGTATGAATGCACAACATTCTCTAAGAAATGAAGGCACTAACAGAAGAAACATTTTAAAGAAAAGAAAAGTATGTTTAAAAAAGAAAAATCCCGTTAGTGATGTTTCCAAATGAAAGCATGTATGCATGTACGTATAGTATGTATGTAATGATGCATGCATGAATGAAAACCTACGTTGCTATATTTTAACGGTATGAAGTAATGCTTACTGAGTATTTGATTCATTTTAGTTTTTATGTGTGCCCCTCCCCCCATAGGAAGCTAAATGGATAGTACGCCCAGGAGGGACACAGTAAAAGAGAAAGAGCACGGAGGTCTAGGCATGAAAGTTTTAAATGTACGAAAATGCCTTTTTATTTCAAAGATTTATATTTTTCCACTCTAGACCTCTTTTATTATAAAAGCATCTTTTATTTTATAACGTAGAGTCTTGCACCCTGAAAAGGACTGTAAAAGGTTTTTAAATCGGATGGTAATTCCCATCGTATTTTCTAAAATATTTTGCAAAAAGGTCCATCCCAAGGACGGGCGTTACACAGTTAGCATTGGAGATGGTTCCTTTTATTACAAAGAACATAATTTCTGTTCGTCAATTTTGCATTGATAATCCAGTTTATTTTGAGTTTCAAGCTCATTTTTGTTGTTGTGAAGGATTCTCGCATTCGGGTGAAACTTTTTTAGGGTCACATGGATAATGGTCTCTATGTTCTACCGGTACCATTGCCCAACTTGAAAGCTCTACCATCCTCTCCCACCATCCCTCCACAAGCCTTCCTGGGTGAATGCACAACTTCGTAAATCTGGCATGCCAGGCTTTGGCATCCATCTTCAAAATTACATTGTTTACCTTAAGTCAATTTCAGCTTCCTGTCAAGAATAAAAAGTTTTTGGTTCCGTGTCATGCTTGTGCTCAAGCTAAGGCCCATGCACTCCCACACCCTTCACCCCATCTCAGTCTCTTAGGCCCTTTCAACACTTGTTTTTAGATGTATGGGGTCTTGCTCCTATGCTTGCTTTGCTAGGATGTTGTTTTTATTTTTTATAGTTGACGACTTTTCCAAATACATCTGGTTATTTCCTATGCCAACAAAATCAAGTGTCACAACTATTTTTATGGCCTTTTTACTCAATGTTAGCAATACTTTTTTCACAAGTGTGCTTGCCGTACAGTCTGATTGGAGGGGGGTGAATTTTAGCCTCTTAAGTCTCTACTTAAATCTCTTGGCATCACTCATAGAATAATGTGTCTATATTCTCATGCCCAAAATGCACGATTAAAAGACGTAATTACCACATTGTATAGACTGGCTTGTCTCTTCTTGCATATGCCTTTGTACCCCATCAATATTGGATTGAGGTGTTTCATGTTACTAAGATAGGACTTAACACTAACTATTGTAAATAGACATGACCTAGGAAATCAGTAGACATAAAGCCAGGAATCCTAGCATGATCATGTAGACATGAATAAGGAAATCTGGGACATGAAACCAGGAAATCTGGCACTACTATGTAAATATTTTTCTATATAAGTAAGATACAATCCCTATGGAAAAGGTATTCAAACCAATTGACATGGTATCAGAGCCCCTCTGATTTCCGTTGCATTGGTCTTAATCATAGGGTGCGATTTTTTTTCATCGCTATTCTTGGGAGAATATTTTTTGATTAAGCAAGTTCTTTCTTGCTCATAGTGGGTTTCGGTGTTTTCTGTGGGAACAAACCTTGTGGGTTTTTGATTTTTTTTTTTTTTTTTTTTGTGGCTGACAACGACGCTGGTGTGCGAGTGTTTCTCTAAGGTTGTCGGCGTTATCTGGTGGTGGCTGCGCGCCTGTGAGGTTGTCGGCCTTTTTTGGGTAGAGTGTTCTCAGAGCGGTGACCGAGTGCTGGTCATCGGCAATATATTTTGGCCATTGAACCTGTTCTCTAAATAGGCTCATTGTTCTCGGTTGGTGGTTGCCGGCATCTGTGAGTGGCTTTGAGGTTGTCGGCAGGTTTTGTGTGAAGCTGTGTGGTCTTCTGGGGAGGCTGACGACGGCGCTGGGTTCGACATCTTCAACATCTTGGCACTTCTGTGCCTTCATGATTCTTGCAGCCTGGCTCTGGTGTGAATTTCACCCATTTTTTTTCTTTGTCTTGGTGGTTATTGGCGTATCGCAGCAGTGGGTTTCTCTTGGTGGTTATCGGTGTATCGCAACAATGTCTTGGTGGTTATTGGAAGTTTTTGTCCCATTGGCTGCCTCTGTTTCTCTTTGCTCTCGGTGTTTGCTTGGTGGTGGCTAGGTTGCTGTGGGCACGTCGACTCTCTATGGCAGACGGCAGGTACTATGGTGGTTGTGAGGTGGCCGGCAACTTCTCTGGTGGTATCACCTACGATCGTGGTGGTTGGGTTGCTCTTCCGTGACAAGTTTGTAATGCGCGAGGGCTTCTCATTTGGTTCATCTCCACGTGATTCATCTTTCTCAACAGATTTGTAACACTTTTATTATGTTACTTGGGCCTAATGTACGTCTAGTCTGCTTGGTTACGATGTCCCCTATGGCTTAGCCGTAATCAGGGCCAATCCCCTTTGTTTGAGATGAGAATCGGAGAAAGGTACTCAGACTTCCGCTCGAGGTTTTGTTTTTCCCTTCTCCTGCCCCTTTTCTAGATTTTTCTGTCTTGGTTGAGGGCCTGACGTTGTTGGAAATCTTGGATTCGTTGGAAGCCTTCCAGTATTTGAAGCGAGGGACCGGTGATTGTGGTCTTTCTTCTCCTGAAGTCCTGGCATTTCGGTTTTAGTGATTTCAGTTCCTTTCGTTCTTGGTTTCCGAGGGCGGCTTTTTTGTTTCACAATAAGACTTGGACGATTATCCCTACCCTCGGTAGCTTACGAGTTTATGTCCATCCCTGGTCTGGTACAGTTTCCTTTTGATTTCTCCCTTGTAGCCGTTACTCGAATTCGCGCATGTGTGTCCACACCCCCCCAAACTGACTTGACGAGGAATCCATTCTCGCGAACAAACACATTACTCTTGGTACATGGGCATTTTTTTCACTTGGAGTTGAAACTGATTTGATTTGGGCTTGCTGTTAATTTTTTTACTACTTGGGCTGATTTTTTTTAGTAGGCTTTAATCATGTCTATTGAAAATACTATTATACGATTTACTGGAAAGAATTTTCCTACGTGGGTATTTCAATTTAAAATGTTATTGAAAGTGAAAGAATTATCAAATCATATTGGTAGTTCTATTACATTTCCCACTGATAAAAATGAATTTGCCCAATAGGAGATCAAGGATGCTAAGGTGATCTCCTGTCTATTGGAGACGATGGAGCCCCACCTTGTCAGAAATTTTTGATATTTTACTATGGTTTAGACTATGTGGGATTACCTGCATTGTATTTATCACCAAGACCACAGCGCTCGGAAATTTCAATTGAAGTTGCCAATTAGCAATTACAATCAAGGAAATTTGACCATCGAGCAATTTTATTCTAGCTTTATTAATCTTTGGAGCGAATATTCTGCTATTATTCATACTAAGGTTCCCTCTGCAGTATTCACGGCTCTTCAAGCGGTTCATGCTGAGAGTCAACTCGATCAATTTTTAATGAAGCTTCGACTTGAATTTGAGCCAGTTCGAGCCAGGTTGTTGAACTGTAATCCGGTTCTTTCTTTGGATCTTTGTTTGGGAGATTTATTGTGTGACGAATAACGATTAGGCACTCAGATGGGTATGACTTCTGAGAATGTCTATTCTAAGGCTGTTAGTGTGGCCTATGCAACACAAGGGAAAGGAAAGAACAAGTTGCAGTGTTTCAATTGTAAGGAGTTTGGTCATATTACTTGTAACTGTCCTAAGAAAGTTTGTAACTATTGCAAGAAAGAAGGTCATATCATCAAAGACTGTTGAGTACGGCCTCAAAATTGTCAATCTCACGCTTTTCATGCTATTGTCCAGTCCTCTTTTTCTTCTTCTGCACCACCCACTGTAAGTTCTCATTCATCTGTTCTCACCCCAGCAATGGTTCAACAAATGATTGTGTCTGCTTTTACGGACTTAGGCCTGCAAGGTACGGGTACTAACTCAAGTTCTTGGATTGTTGATTAGGTTGCTTCTAATTATATGACTGGTAATACGACGGGTCTCCATGGTGTTCATAAGTATCAAGGGACACAAAATATTTAGATTGTTGATGGCACTACTCTTCCTATTATTGTTATTGGTAATTTGGGCTATTCATTTCGCAATGTTTTTTTTTTTTTAATCTTATCTCCCCTGGCTTGTCTACCAATTTGACTTCTATTGGACAATTGGCAAATAATAATTGTGACGTTTATTTTTCTCATGGTGGTTGTCTTGTGCAGGATCAGGTGTCGGAGACAATGATCGCGAAGTGAGCTAAAGTAGGACGTTTGTTTCCTTTACAATTTTATATTCCTAATGTTGTTTCTCTTGCCTGTATTGCTACTGCCAATAATAATGAAGCCTGGCATAAGAAATTGGGTCATCATAATTCTATTGTCTTGACTCATCTTATGAAACATGGCTTTTTAGGCAATACAGATTCCTTTTCTTCTTTTTCTATATCTTTTGATTGTGCTACTTGTCGTCTTGGTAAAAGTAAAACTTTACCTTTTCCTGTGCATGGTAGTTGTGCTTCTAATTGCTTTGAGATTGTGCATACTGATGTTTGGGGTGTAAGCCTTGTTATTTCTTATAGACAGTATCGCTATTTTGTGACGTTTATCGATGATTATAGTTGATTCACTTGGATATATTTTCTCCGTTCTAAAGTTGACATGTTTTCTACCTTTCAAAAATTTGTTGCCCTTATTGAGACACAGTTCAGTACTGCTATCAAAATCTTACGCTCCGACTCAAGGGGGAGTACATGTCTAATTCTTTTCAGACTTTTCTTCAGCAAAAGGGAATTATTTCCCAGCGTTCCTGTCCTTATACCCTTAACAAAATGGAGTCGCTAAGCGTAAGAATCATCATCTATTAGATGTCGTTCGTACTTTATTGATTGATTCTTCTGTACCTTCTAAATTCTGGGTAGAAGCTTTATCTACTACTGTCTATTTGATCAATCGTTTTCCTATTGCCACCTTAAATTATGATTCTCCCTACTTTCGATTATTTGGCGTATCTCCTGAATATCAATCCTTCCATTCTTTTGGGTGTATTTATTTTGTTCATCTGCCACCTGTTGAGTATCACAAGCTTGCTATCAAATTTGTCACTTGTGCCTTTATGGGATATAGTCCTACTCAGAAAGGATTTGTTTGTTATGATGCTCATGCAAGCAAATTACGGGTCTCCAGAAATGTGATTTTCTTCGAAAATCAATATTTTTTTCAGTCTCAGGTTGTTTCTGATCCTTCTATTACTCTTCTACCCTCTTTTGATGATGTGTCTCCTTCTATTGAGGGATTTAAACCAAGTATGGTATATCATCGACGTCGTCTCCCTTCTTCAACACCCCTTCCAGATACTGATCCGTCATCTGATTCTGTGGTTCCCATACCTTGGCGTTCCACACGAGTTACATATCCATCGGTTAGGAATAGTTTTCCTCATACCTCGCTTACTGCCACTCTCGATATTGTTTCTATTCCTCACTCTTATACCCAGGCAGCCACCCCAGCATGTTGGCAACGGGCTATGCAAGAAGAAATCTAAGCTCTTCAAGACAATCACACTTGAGATCTTGTGACTTGTCCCTCTGATGTCAAACCTATTGCTTGTAAATGGGTGTATTCAGTCAAGTTTTGATTTGATGGCTCACTAGATAGATATAATGCCCATCTCATGGCTCTTGAAAACCGGCAGGAGATTGTATTGATTATGAAGAGACATTTGCACTTGTTGTCAAAATGACTACTGTAAGGACTATCTTGGCAATTGTTGCGTTGCAAGGGTGTCTCTCCGGCAGATGGATGTGAAGAATGCTTTTCTACATGGGGATCTGAAGGAAGAAATCTATGTCTCCACCTCCTGGCATGTTTGCTACACCTTCCTTAAAGGTTTGTCGGCTATGCCGATCCTTGTATGGATTGAAACAGGCTCCGCGTGCATGGTTTGATAAATTTCGCTCTACCCTGCTTGCTTTTCATTTTACTCAAGAGTCAGTTTGATTTCTCTCTTTTTCTTCGCAAGACTTCTACAAAAATTGTATTACTTCCGGTATATGTTGATGACATTGTAATCACTGGCTCTGATTCTGAATTAATTTAGAAAGTACAACAACATCTCAAGGCCTCTTTTCACATGAAAGACCTTGGTCCACTGCAGTACTTTCTTGGCCTTGAGGTGTAAATTATTCCGACTAGTACATTGTTACACCAGAAGGTTATTTTATTGGCGAGTCTGCAATCGGGTAACTCTGTTCTTACTCCCTTGGAGGTAAATCTCAAGCTTCATCAGGAGGAAGACGAGCTTCTCTCAGATCCATCCTTGTATCGACAGCTAGTTGAGAGTTTGAACTACTTGACGATTACCCGTCCTAACATTTCTCTTGTTGTGCAGCAGGTTAGTCAATTTATGCAAATCCCCAAACATCTTCGTTTAGCTGCTGTCCGACGTATTATCTACTATATGAAGGGTACCTTTACACGCGGGTTGTTCTTTCCTAAAGAATCGTTCTTACAGTTGGCCGGATATAGTGATGCTGATTGGGTTGGATGTGCGGATATTCGTTGTTCTATTACTGGGTGGTGCATGTTCTTAAGTGATGCACTCATTTCTTGGAAGAGTAAGAAGCAAGAGAGAGGTTCCAAGTCCTCCACTGAGTTTGAGTATCATGCTATGTCTTCCGCTTGCTCTGAGATCACATGGTTTCGTGGGTTATTGGGAGAACTTGACTTTCCTCAGCTTCATTCCACTCCTCTCCATGCTGATAATACTAGTGCTATCCAGATTGCTGCTAATCCTAATTTTCATGAACCCACAAAACACATTGAAATTGATTGTCATTCCATCCGTGAAGCTTTTGACAAGCATGTGATTACTCTTCCTCACATTTCAACCACACTTCAAAAGGCTGACATCTTCACTAAAACTCTTCCTTGGCATAGTCATTAATTCTTGATTGACAAATTGATGCTTCTAGATTTCCCAGCATCAATTTGAGGGGGTATCTTACTATGATAGGATTTAACACTAACTATTGTAAATAGACATGACCCAGGAAATCAGTATACATAAAGCTAGGAATCCTGGCATGATCGTGTAGACATGAATCAGGAAATAAGCCAAGAAATCTGGAACATGAAACCAGGAAATCTGGCACTTGCTCCAAGTGCCAGATTTAATTATTGGTGCCAGATTTAATTATTGATAAAGTAGATATTTTTTTAAAAAAACTTTTGGCAGACGGGAGCAAGTGCACTTGAACTAGAAAGATGGTATAGCTTAGGTGGTTGGAATTCTTTCTTCTGTTGCTGGAGCTTTAGTCATTACTCGTTACAAGGGGCCAGCCATTTATGAGCTAAATTCAAATCTACACCAAACATCTTTGTTGTTACTTTCGTTAGGGGATGTCAAAGGGAAGAATTGGAACTTGGGTTTTGTTGTTGGTCTGGTTGGATTGTCTTGCAAAAACCAGTCTTGAAGAAATATCGAGCTCGGCTTACAGTCACCTCACATAGCTTCTTCTTCAGTTTCTGGCAATAGCATCAGTTTTTGTGAGAGACTCCCTAGCCTGGCACCTTAATTAGTCATACTCGGCTGGTAATTAGTCATACTATATGAATAGCTTTATGGATTGACATATTTTTCACCACTTTGAAGAGAAGCCTCACTTCATTATGTCACTGTGCTACGAGGTCCTGATCTATTTAGGCAGAGTCAGTTCGACTCAATAGCCCGGTTACTTGATTATAGGTGCTATCATATTCAACATTTTCAAGAACAGCATGGCATATTCCCTGATGACAATGTTATTCTAGTAACATTTTTCATTCTCCATTTATGTTAAGTCACATATTGTTTCAAAAGTTCGCACCAATGAGGAGAGGTTTGGTACTCATTTATTCACACTAATGTCATCGATTTGTTATTTGAATAACTTAATGGAATGAAAAATCAACCACAAGTTTTGCCAATGTAAAGAGAAACTTCACTTTACTGTATTGTCGTCCTACAAGCTCATGATCTAAGTTACTTTAGGATCATCTCGGTAAAGTCAACTCGGCTCGATTGCCTGGTTACTTGATTACAGGTCCTCTCTCAATTCTCCATTTACAATTGGTGATTACGGGGATGGGTGGCTTCGGCAAATGACATTACTGGTAGCTCTAATGAAATCTATTGCATTAGGCAAAAAATTCTACTTAGGAGGGTAGGTCTCGAAAACCAAGCTACCAATCATTTTTTCTTTGAACTCTCCTCTGCAAAAATTTTACCATCTCTTAATACAGTTAATAGAGGCCAGGCTTCAAGCTAAGGGACAATTAGCTTAACCAGTAGGCTCCTGACTGGCACTTCAAATGCTTGGTTGAAGTGTAGGAGACTTAAACAAAGTCAATAGCATACTACACTAATGTTTGATGATATTCTTTTCATGCGCACTATCAGACCAGAGTTTTTAGTAACTTGGCATACAGATTACATTTAGAAATCTTTAAGGTGATAAATGCCACAGCATTGGTAAACATCAATCACAAATGCTTTTCAGTAAATTGTAAAGCAGACAAGCTGCAATATCTGTTTATCCGGGGGAATAAAGTTTGTATGATCTCATTTTTCTTTGTTCTGATTTGCAGGATTATTGGAGCAGTGTTAATTGTAGCCGGACTATACATTGTTGTGTGGGGGAAAAGCAAAGAGAGAAAGGTTGGTTGGCATAGAAAAGTCTGAGATTCCCATAGTGTCTGAAAACAAAGATGGAGAAAGTTCTGGCAATGCCACTCTCGATCAACCATTACTTCCTACCAATTTTATGATAAGAAGAGCAATTAAAATAGGTACTTCAGCATTAGCTGTTTGTTGAAAAGGAAAAGTTTTGGGGGGCTCTGAAGAGATTAATGAAATAGAAATATTGGAGAAAGCCAAGGAGTCGAGCAATGTCTTCCAAGTTCCAATAATTGAGAAAGATAAAGCTGGATTGGGAAACCTGATGATTTGACTTCTAAAGATAGAGCTGTGCTGGTTACCAAATTATCTGACATATATTTTAATTATTTGCATTATAAATACTACTACCCAGCAAAACTCAACTCAAAAAAAATTAAAACCGAGCCATCTAAAGTCTAAACATGAAAAACCAAGCTGCACCAAATTGACAGTCAAAATGAAAAATGGACTAGGACTTTAGTGCTTCCTAATTAATGACTAAGCTCTTCAACTGGATAATAGTGCCTGTTGTATAACCAAAGAGAATCAGCAGCAACAGCATTACTATCTTGGTTACGGTGCCAAGTATAGTGGGCATGGGTCCTATTCTTTATAGCGAGAGTTGCATGCCCAAAGCTTGCTTCCCGGAATGCAGAATAACTTGGTTGTGGGTCAGTAAAACTGCATAAAACAATAGAGACATCAAAGAGTTAAGGAGTAGCTAGCAGATCGATACGGATAATTATCCAATTTTACCATATAGCAAATTGTTGTAGTATGTGGCTTATATTGAGTGAAACACGTATATAGAGAAAGCAGGCTAATGCCAGAAGTGAAGCGGAGTGTATTTCAGCTCCCGCTCCTCCGGATGTAGGCATACTGCCAAACAACGTTAAATCTGTGTGTTTTTCTTACTTTCTATTATTTTACGTGCTTTTCATCGTAATTGCCGCATGTAACAGAACACAACTGAAATGAAATAAAATGAATGAAGCACACCTGTTAGCCATGCCCTCAATATTACCACCATCACCAATTGTTATGTATATTGGTGCAGACTGGTCTTTTATTGGCTTGCAGAGTCCATCTGTTATATTGTACCTCACATTCGATATTCGCTCCTGAAGTAATACATTAGAGAAATTATTTTATTAGATAGTTCTTTGATTTATTCACCATTTGACATATCATGTTCTAATGTAATAAAAAGAAGAAAGGAGGCTTACAGAACGCTCATAGGCATGAACATGACCGGCAAACACAATGTCAACTTTGCTTTCAACAAACCAGGATTCAAAAGCCACTCTCATGCTTTCTCCTTCCATAAAATGGTAGTTGTTGCTGTTATACCATGGTGAGTGAAGAAGAACTATAAGCCATGGAGTTTCAGCTCGATTAACTTTGGTGAGCTCCTGTTTGAGCCAAGTGTATTGAGGAGTGTATTTACCTGTACAAAAACAGAAATTACTGTACGTCATGATCATGAGGCCAAGATACTATTCTGTATTGCAATAATGATATTATTGAGAGAGAGAGAGAGGGAGGGAGAGAGAGGGAAAAGTTTCACTATTCATACCATATGCTGAGTAAGAAGAGAGGACAATGATGTGTGCAGATGCTCGCTTAATGGAATACCAAAGTGGGGATGTACTTTGCGATGATCTGTAGGCCACGTGGTATCTGTTCATATAGGGCTTGAAAGGAGCATATTCTTGCTGATATTACATAAATACAAAAACGTTAATGTGGTGAAAACGGCACTTTTAACAGGATTCAGAAAATACTGTTCAAGAACCAATATGTCCCTTTAATCCTGCTCTGTTTCTCCCTCTTGGCCTAGAGGTCCAGTGATTGTACATTGAATAATAATATTCCTATAATATTTTTTTTAAACCAACTAATATGGTAAAAAGTAAAAACATATGTAAAAGGCTACGAGGATAGTATATATTTTAAACTAGATACTCGAGGTTACTGAAGATCTTGCTCTCAAGTTTTACAATTTCAGTGATTGCATCAGCTAAAAAGGCCTTAGGAAGAGAATACTCATAAATTCCTTCAGCCAAATGTTGCTACTTCAAATAAATTATATATATATATACAAAAAAACTGTTTATTTGTAGTCACTTATTTTCTGTCAAAATGACTATTTTCTGTCAAAATGAGTTTATTTTCGTTGCAAATAGTTATAAACATCACAAATAATTCATTACAAATGCTCGTTTTTCTTGTGATGTATACCAAATCAGGCCTAGACATGTAGTCTCATGCAAGAAATGGCTGATATTTTTCTGTTAACCAATTATTTAACATGGTACAATGAATCAAATAATACATCTCAAATTCCATTATCTGGCCAGAAATACTACAAGGAAAAATCCACCATGTCAACTAGAGTTTCGCTTTATTAATACATTACGTACAACCCATGCAGTACTAGGCAACTCTATAGGAAAAGGCAAGGGAAAATAAAATGAAAAAATGACACTCATTTTTCTTTTGAAATGTTAAGCAAAATACCATAACAAAAATGAGGACACATGTCATTGTGGTAAATTAATTAGGTTCTTAATTCCTAAAGGTAGAAGTCTTACAATTTCTGGAGCAAAATCAAGTTCATGATTGCCAGCAGTCCAAATCCATGGCTGATACGCAGCACTCTTCTCAATAAACCGCCCCCATGTGTCCCATCTCTCATTGTCATGATATGGGTGATCATCTGCATAAGAAAGATCACCCGCAAACAACAGAGTTTGCGCAGTCGGGTTGGAAATATAATGCTCAAGCGTCTCATTAGAATTAATTGTCTGTCCCAAATCACCTGCAGATTAGGCAGATTGATTCGTTATAGGTATATATATAGTACGTAGAACCAAACAAAACAAAAAGATTTCTTTTGTTTCTGAGATGCAATCCTCTGTACTGACCAATTATACCAAATGTGTATGGAACATCTGGCCCTACTTTGGGAGGAGTTCTGAAATGGAACATACGGGCACACACGCCAATCCCAATCTCATAAAAGTATTTAGTGTCATACTGAGCATAAAAAAAGAGGGAAAAAAAATCATGTCAAATATGGCCTAAAATGAGATTCAAAGATGAACTAGAAACTATAGAAAAAAACCAATTACTTAACCTCTAATCTTTTAATGGTGGCATGATGAATGTAACCAGAAGTATAATTGAAGTATCTGTACGAGGTGATTTTGGCTGAAGCAGTAAGCTTATAATTCTTGAGCTTGCCCTCTGCAGCCCAATAGGTCACAAAATTCGGATGCCGCATTAATGGTGTAACCCATGAAATAATCACACCCCGTCCTCCACGATCTCCTTGGGTTATATGAACCTGCACGCACATATAGCAAATTTCAGAGTTTTAGAATGTTTTTTATTAGACCTAGTGAAGAGGTTTTTGATGATTTCTCAAGGCGGCCGGGGAGATGCATGCAGACTCATCAACAGAACAACGTTGAGATTAATGCAACACTGCGTACGTATAGGGTAAACGGTTAATATATACCTGCTCTGGTGCATTGAATCCTGGAGGAGGAGGAAAAGCTTCTTTCGGCAAGTCAGAAGATCCCTCAGCTTTCCTAACATAACTACTGGTAACACCACCATGACAGAAACCAACAGCGATCAGAAGAAGAAATATGACTGTAAGCAAGCACGATGCAGTAGGACTCATATTGAACTGCATGCACGTAGAGAAGAGAAGGCAGTTTTCTGAGGTGAATGAATGTACGTGAACAATGTGTTTAAATAAAGGAAAGAGTGGCGGAGATCATCCGTTTAGAGATCCGATAAAGGAGAGATGTACGTAGTAGTACTGTTTGATGATGATAAGGATTCTCTTTCAGGGTAGACATTAATAACTAAATAGTAATTAATTGTAATCCAGAAAAATCATAATTTGAATAAAATTCTGAAGGCAGTTGAGAGTTCGAATTACATTTTATTTCTAATTATATATCCATTTACATTTACATAAGAGTACTGTTATCAGAAATGATATTTGTAATTATAGAATGTGTAAGTGCCGGTATTTCTTTTTTTAAAAATAAGTAAAGATAAGATCCACATAAAAAAAAGTTAATTAATTTTTTTTTTTATAATAGATTATACCCTTTTTCTAAAGGAGTACACGACGCTTGCACAATATATGACAGTATTTAATATTATTCTGAATTTTTCTTTATATAATAAACAAAAAATCTCCACAAGTACCTCCTATTATTCACACAACCTCCACACATCATAGTTTTTTTTTCTTTTATCAAATATTTATTATATGAATAATAAATAGAAAATTTGAAATAGTTTAAAACGAATAAACTAAAAAAAAATATTAAAAGAATTTAAAATTTTAATAAAATGTGAAGTGTAAAGTGTAGTGAAAGTTGTGTAGCAAAACTCTATAATAAACTACAAGCACAATTCTACTTACTGTTCAACACATGTGGGCCGTCACGGTGGAGGGGTACTAGTCGTTCACCTTTTTGTTTTTTTAACAATTTCAATTGTTTTGGAATTGAATAAGAGACCTATAGAAATTTTATAAAAATTTAATAAGGAACGTACGATTTAATAAAGTTGAAAATAAAGTACTCGGTAAAGGAATATATGGTAAATACGAAAATATTCGAATTTGTACAAACTAATATTCTAGGATTCGTGAGTTTGCCCGCTTGGGGTAGGCGAAAGACAAGACGGGAATAGTTCTCTCATAGGCTTGGGGTAGGCCAAAGACAAGACGGCAATAGTTTTCCAAAGATGTTAATGAATTCATGGGAGCAATGAAGCTTGGGATAGGCCTATATGTAATGGAAAATATTCAGGTGTGAACTTTGGACGTGACGGCCGGGATATTATGGGACGAAAAGTGGTGGCCGACACACTTGATCCTCTCCTTTCTTCAACCTACTCATTCCATTTAGTTCCAGTCATGGTGTCATCATGTTATATATGAAAACCTAACATGATGTCATATTGGTGTAGTGTTGCCATATAGATCCGTCATAACATTTTTATCTTATGTGACACTGTATAATTTGTGGCGTAAATAAATCGCCCATTACAAGTGCCTTTTGTGACCGATTTGATTAGGGGTATACCCAGTTCAGTCTAGTCCAGTTTCAGCCAAATTTTAAAATAAAATTAGTATGCGTCGAGTTTGCATTTTCGAAACCGACTATCCTCTTAAATCGGTATCTCAGATTTTACTGATTCCGGTCTAAATCAATCCAGTTTTAATAAAATGAAAATTTGTCGTAATAAAATGCTAATATACTTTGGCTAGTGCTTGTTAATTCAATCGTTTCATTCATAAATCCCATGATTACTTCATTGTGTTCATTAACAGATGCGAGTTAAAGGGTAACAAATCACTGATTCACAAATCTATATTATGGGAATGGGATCATAAATGAAGCAATATCAAAAGAAAAGAAGAGATGAAACTAATGGCAACTTATCAGAAGTGATTTAACAAAATATCAGTGGTTTAAGTCTAATATCACAAGATGAATACAGTGATCCAGTGCTTTGGTCATCAATTTCCTCCTAGACTCCTAGTAATCGTATCAGTTGTCAAACTAAAGTGCTTGGAAAACACTCACAGTGGGATGGGCAACTGAAATTACAGCTGAAGCAAAGAACAGCAACTAGAGGAAACACAAGCCCAGTGGCATTCCACGGTGTAAATTGATAAAGGATAAGAGTGCCCCATGCATGCTCCCTGATTATCAAGGACCAGGCTAAGGAAATGTAATTAATATAGTAATGTATATTAGTATTACTAATGTATTATGCATTTATCAAAAGGAATATATTGAAAATTTATTAGGTCATAAAATATTATTAATATATCTATATTATGTTTAAAGCATATGATCAAATAAATATTCATGTTTAAAATTAAAATTTTATGTTATAAATTATAATAACATTATCTTATATATAATTATAATTTATATTATTATATATTATATATAAATTATATATAATATAAAAAATATTATATATAATATTAAAAAAATTAATTTAAAATATATAATATAGTGAACTGGTCCAGTCCTAAAAAGCATAGAATTGGAACTGGACCGGTACCGGTACTGGCCGGTTTTGGAACTAAGGGAACCCGGCTGGTCCGGACCGATTTTCTGGTTAATTTTTACACCCTTAGATATGATCAAACATTTAAACAATACTTTTTGTGACACTTTTTCCATTGCAAAAAAAAAACTCATTTTTCTACATAAAAATTTCAAATTCATTTGAATCTAATATCATTAGCATTCCAATGTTTTACCACTAACACTCGAATGAAGCCTATTAATATTCAAATGTAATTCACATTCGAATGTATTATAAGTTAAATTCAAACGTGTTTTAGTTTAGGTTCAAATGTATTGCAATTCATCTTTGAACAGATTTTAATTTACATTCAAACATATTCATTTGAATTTATGTTCAAATGTATTGTAATTCACATTCAAATGTATTCTAATTCAAGTTCGAACGTACTCTAATTCAAGTTTGAACGTGTTAAAGACCCAACTATTGATCCAAAAACTCTAGAATTGTTGGATACTAATTTGATTAAACTTTTAACTCTTAAGATTATAAAATTTCACTACGCTTCCGAATTTGACGTCCATGATGGCCTACTCTATCGATACTGACCCAGTGATAGCCCTTTTCCTTTTAGTAGCTTCACTTATCTATCAGTATTCAATGATTTAACAACATACACATACATAGTATCAAGACATTTTAATCCAGCCTATAGGTTGTCATTTTTGTAACTTGAACTCGCGACGCAATTCCTGCTCTGATACCCATTGTTAAAAATCCAAGCACTGATTCAAAAGTCCTACGATTTTTGAATACTAATTTGGTTAAACCTTTAACTCTCAGAATCATAACTAAAGGTGAAAAAAAAAAACCGGTGAACCGGTAAACCGGTTTGGACTGAACTGAATCGATGGATTTGGTCTAGCACCGGATTTGGTTTGGTTTGGTACCGGTTTTATTTTTATCAAAACTGGTTAAAATCGGTCCGCGTTTGATTATTTTCTAATACTAGACCGGACCGATTCATATATATTTTAATTTTTTTTATGTTGTATAAAATATTTTTTATATGATTTTTTATATTATATATAATTTTTATATATAATCTATATAATTATATATAAAATAATTTTGTATTATATGATAAATTACTAAATAATATAATATTAAATTTTAAAATCCTATATCACTATAGTCTATTGTATTAATAAATATACCAACAGTATATCACTATATATTATAATATAATATAATATATCATTATATTATCTATTATAATATATCACTACAATCTATAATACAATTATAATATATGTTATAATATACTACAATATATTATTACTATATTATTATATACACTATAATATACTATATGATATACCAAAAAATCAAACTGAACCGGACCGGAACCGTAAACTTGGAAATACCGGTTTAGGAGTGTACCCAGTGCGGTGTCAGTTCTTCAAGTCTCAAAACTAGTATATACTAACTCGGTTCTAAAATATGTCTAGAACTGAACCAATTAGATCGGTTAGACCCCTAATCATAACGTATCATTAAAATATATTGAAGTTAAAGTTTCAGCAATATATAGAAATTAAAATGCCTATGTCAAAAATTCTAAGTCACCCCAAGCTATTACAAAAAATTAAAAACATGTTAAAAATACTTAAATTTTAAAAAATTGAAAATATTAAATCGCAAAACTAGATGCTAAACCAGTAGAATAAATCGTAAATGACAGTGAGATGAGTCAACTTCAAAATTCTCAACTCTTGCTCCTTGATCTGTTCCAAAAGAACACTCAAAAGTATCACCACAAGTTGCATTTAACCTAGGAGAAGATAGTTTAAATTTTTTTTAAAAAGGTTGATCATTATCGGCAAAAGAACCATTACTGGAGCAGTTAGCGTATAAAAAAAATTCGAAAAACTGGTTGGACCAGATTGAACCGGTGAGTTTGGTTCAGTTTTTAAGTAGTTTGGTGCGCAACCGGTTCTTAAAAATCGAATCGGACCCCTATATATATTTATAATTTTTTATATTATTTTGTATATATTATATGCTAAATTTCTAGTTAATATGAATTATAATTTTATTATTCAATTCTATTAATTTTATAACATAAAATTAATATAATATGTGATATAATATAAAAATAATTTTATAATTTTTAATATAACATCTGATATAATATATAAATTTTAATTTTATAATAGAAAATTAATCTAACATAAAATTTTAATCTTAAACGTAAACATTAATATTAAGTTATTAATATAAACTTACCTTTTATATATATATATATAAAGGATACATTTTTGGTATAATAAATTATAATATATATTCTTTTTGTAAATACATTTTTACATATTTGATCATATATATTCATATAAAAGGTCTCAAACTTATATAAACTATAGTTAAATTCAATACTATACTAATATGTGTTAATTATTATAAAATAGTGTATTTATACTGTAATAACTTAATATATGTAAATATTATATTATTATTAACATAGATAATTGGTAAAATCAAAAAAATCGGACCGAACCAGATAGAAGTCGGGAAAACTAGAAGTTTCAAATTCGGTGGTGAATCAGTTTGATATATATCAGTTCTTAAAATTTCAAAAATAATATCTACCGATTCAGTTTTAAAAAATATACAAAACTGGACCACTAGACCAGTTACACCCCTAAGAGTGGTTATTTGTTGACATAATATGACTAGAAGAATGTTTCGGGTATGGATTAAGGGAGACGTGAATGTAAATGAAATTACATCCATTTCTTGTTTCATCATTCATATTATCCGCACCCCAACTCATGCATCCATTAATTGTGCCATTCCATTTTCTAGAACTTTAATAATTATTGATTAATGTCTCATCAAATGAGATTTTGACGAGATTTTGGAAAAGATTAGTATTTAGATCCATTGTTGCTCCCGTTATTAGGTTATCAAATATGTTCATATCTTACGAAATGAAATTTGAGTTGAATTTTATAAAATGTTTTTCCTTCCTCTTTTCGTAAAAATAGCTTTTTTTTTAATATTAATATTGTATTGAGACGACACCCACAATTGTAAGTTTTTTTTTTTTTAAAATAAAAAATTGTGTATAAACGAAAAGTATTCTTTCTTATATCCATAAGTTTAACATTTATATGGATGTTTGTATTTTTAAAATTGTGATATATATTCTAAAACCAGGCTATGTCAAAGGATTGTGATCAAATCCCATCCAGCCTAAGCTTGCCTCCTTTTCATCAAGTTTCATACTAACACAGCTCTCCAAAGGATTAGACATTGTACGAGAAAATATAGAGCAAATAAAGTTCAGATAATTTGAAAATTATATATGTCCAACGCTCAACTAATCAGTTTGAAAATTAATTATTATTGCCTTGTAATTATTTGCTTTCTATGTTTCAAACAATTATCATGAATGTATGCATTTCCTTTAGAATCCATGTTTCTATTTTTATATTCTACTTATTTGTGAATTATGGTACAATTTGAATTCTTTGTGTATATATATGTAGACAATTTTATTAATTATAGTATTTTTTTCCACTTTCATTGCTATTTAATTAAAATTTTGTTTTTGCTACAATAGCATTTGAACAATATGTCATAACATTCCAATGCATGAGGGTTGGCATTGGAACACAAAAGAATTAACATTGAAACTTATGTACAATACGTTCGAACATTATCATTTCATGTTTGAACGTCAATATACTTTGTTCAAAAGTGAAATATTTTAAGTTCGAACTTTAAATTTTAATAAGATATAAACATAACAATAGACGTTTCAAATGTGACAAATGATGTTGGAAAGTTAAAAGTCGACAATTGTTAAAATTGATGTTTGAATGTAACAATTTAGGTTCAAATATAATAGTTGACGTTCAAACATTGACGATGTTTGAATGTATTGGTCCATTTTAAAACATACTTTTAGTGACGAAAATCAATTGTGTAACGCCCCGGTCTCGAAGGAGTTGGAGTGTTACTTCCTGTCACTTAAATTCACATTCCAACAATATATTTATAAATTCCAAATTCTCAAAGCTATATAAAAAATATTGTTTTAAACCAACCAGTACCTCAATATAATCAACCTCTCAAAATACCAAGTCATTAAAATACGACAAAATTACTTAATAAAATTCGCCAATACTCATAGAAACCTTCTATGCATAATCTATTATGCTTAAATCATCTCACTCATGCTCCATAATCTTAATCCTTAGTTGAAATATTCAAATTATATGAAAAATATTATGGAGATAATGGGTTAGTTACCTACAACTTAGTAAATAGAGAACACATACTAATATGTAAACATGAGCATTTACAGAGTTCAGAATGCAGAACAAAACATTTACTTTCAAAATGCAAAATCAAAACATTTGCTTTCAGAATACATAATCAAAACATGTTATCAAAATATCAGAGCGAAACTTTCAGAAACATTCTTATTCAAAAATCTTTTGGCATATCATAATTTGAAACATCATCTTCATATCACATCAGAGCATCACATTAGGACAAAAACCATGTTTAACCATCGTGGTAGGGTTATAAACTACTATTATACCCGTGACTGGGTTGTATACCACTATTATACTCGTGATAGGGCCGTATATCATTGTTATACATATGGCAGGGCTGTATACTACTATTATACCCGTGGCAGGGCCTTAACGAAATAGATCAGAAACAGAATCAAAACCAAATCATAATCAAATACCAAATCTGAACATCAAGCCAAAGGTTTTCGGATATCATATCATATCAAATAGAGTACAAAACAGATTAAGATCATTCTCACATTTTTCATTAACAGAATCAAAGCATCTTCATAAACTATGCACAAATTCTTAGATTTTTATAATCGCTCTTTTTTCATAATTCAGAAACTAAATGCTAACAAAAACTTGCTCGTGTTTATACCAGTCATGGTAAAAATAATTTTTCTTTATATAGATTTCTTGAGTATGTAGAACACATATCTGAGGTTATTTTCAAGTTTTGTTTTCAAAACAAACGTACATATTTTTCATAAAGTCAACTTTGGTCCATTTTCTTTTATTGCAAAGTCTAGCATAGGACTCTGCTTACCTGGACTTTTTATTTTCTCTGAATGTTTTCACAATAGTATCGAACGAAATCAATCGTCACTTATAAAATAGACACGTAACTTACTTAAATCTCTAATTAAATCCATATTTTATATTTAAGCCTGAAATACTAAAATAACTTATTTTTCTTAAAATTCTAAAATTCTCATAACCCTCAAATAAATCAACATCTACTAAATATCTCCAACTATTACATCAAAAATCTAAATTACTTTGCTCCTCGAAGCACCTAATTTCTCTTGGTTTTATCAATCATTCGTAAAATATAAAACCTACGCTCAACACTTATTGTCAGGGGTATTTGTGTAATTTAAACAAGAGGCATTTTTTTTTTTTTTTTTAAAAAAAAAGTGTTTTTTTTTTTTTTTTCACAAGTCAAGTTCGATTTAAGTTTAACCAAGTGAGTACCAAGCAGGCTATCGAACATACTGGTTCATTTACAGTCCTAGTGCTCTCCACTATGTTATTCTCAGAAAACAATTAGCCTCCTTTTTGTGTTATTTCTGTATTATAATTCTGTATCCCAAGTTTAGCATTATTACAAAAAAAAAAAAAAAAATTCTTTTTTTTTAAATAAAAAAAAAAAAAAAACCTTTTTTTTAAAAAAAAAGTGTTTTTTTTTTTTTTTTCACAAGTCAAGTTCGATTTAAGTTTAACCAAGTGAGTACCAAGCAGGCTATCGAACATACTGGTTCATTTACAGTCCTAGTGCTCTCCACTATGTTATTCTCAGAAAACAATTAGCCTCCTTTTTGTGTTATTTCTGTATTATAATTCTGTATCCCAAGTTTAGCATTATTACAAAAAAAAAAAAAAAAATTCTTTTTTTTTAAATAAAAAAAAAAAAAAAACTCATCCGTGAAAGCAAATATCCGCTCGATTAGTAAATGACACATACTCGACAAAACTCGATTCAACTCGACTAAGGCTCATTAAAACCCGCTCGTTTATACCAGAGTTGACTCGTTAGCTCGACTCGATTAAAACTCATTCATATATTGATAAATATATACATACACTTATGTTTATATACACATATATATGTATTAGCTAATAATATAAGAATAGAACTTTTATAATTAAATATATAATATGTAATCTAATTACTTATGTCTATATATTGAATATACTTCATAGCTATATTTTATAATTTGTACAATAATTAGTTGATAAGACTTAATAATTTTATATAATCGTATGTGGGAACCATATATGAAATAAATATATACTATCATATTATATGCATGTATTAATAATTTATATAAGCATATAATATATTGTTATTATGGATAACTATCAAGTAGTTAGATATTAATTATTTTTAAATTTTTATAATTCAATAGAAGGTTTTACTTGTCAGCTGTATAAATCTAATATTAGATTTTTTTAATCTAATTTATTAATTATTAAATCTTATTAAAATAATAATAATAATTCGAGCTGAGTTCGCGTTCGTTTTTTGGACGAACTTGAATTGAGAGGAGTTTAGCTTACCGAATCGAGCTCGAACAAAAACTAAATAAAAATCTTGAGATCGCACTCAAACTCGAGTATCTTGAGTTGAGCCGAGCTCGACTCGCCAAAGATAAGCTTGACTCAGCTTGATACAGCCTTAGAGAGCATTGTGTGAGGAGGTCTTAGACTCACCAAGAGAAAGCAACACATGTGGTGGCGGCCTGGGTGAATATCCACGGCGGCGCGGTTGGGAGTTGCAGCATAGCATTGAGAGAGAGAGAGAGAGAGAGATAACGTGAGGAAAAGGGGGACGGAGAGAGACAATGGGGGAAGGTTAGGGTGTGGGCATACCGAGAGGAGAACGACAGACCTGGGGTGGCACGGCCGACAGTTTCTATGGCCTGTCTGGGTGGTTCACGCTTATTCCGTCATGGGCTTCGAGGCTGAGCAACTGGGTGGCAGTGGAGAAGCTTGCTCTGTTTCCGTGGTGAAGCAGAGCACATGGAGGCTAGGTGTGGGCTAGTGGTGCAGAGGCAGCGTTGTGGAGGAGTTTTGACGTTGTACCGAAGCTCAGCAGTGGGAGGAGGTCGCGACGTGGTGGCTGAAGCTGCTGAACGTGGGCTGCTGGACTCCACGTAGGGGCGGTGATGGCCGTGAGGAGGTACGGTGGCTCCTCTAAGGCGGTTTAACCATGGGCTGAGGAGGGGTGGTTTCTATGGTTTTGGCTTCCAACGAAAAGTGGCGTTGGTTTACAGTGGAGGGAGGGGTTGTGGTGTAATGGCTAGGCTACTCTATGGTGGTTCTTGGCTGGACGTGGGCCCTCCACGATGCATTTTCGTTGCTGTATCGTGGGGTGGTCGGTTGTCTCATGGTGCAGCGGCGTGGGTGAGTCTGTTGTTTCGTGCTATAGGGGGTGTGGTTTTTTTTTTTTTCTGCTTCAAAGCAAAGGTGGTGGTGGTTTCCGTTTGGGTACTTGAGGCAACGCCTAAACTAGGAGTGGCCAGCTATGCGTGGGCCTCGAATTGTGCTGGTTTTTGTTTCTCTCACATTGAGGGGCTTTCCAAGGGCTTGTTTTGACGTGTGCTAGTGTGGTGCAACCGTAGTGCATTACGGTGGAGTTTTCGACATAGGAGAGACTCGTGTTGCTGGGGTGTTGAACGTGGGCGAAGGGTAACTAGAAACTAAACTAGGGTTTTGAAGAAGAATAAGATCAACCCACGATGCACGGGGCTGAATATATACATATATATATACATATCAGTAGTCAATTTAAGAATTTTAATGAGAATGGGACTTTAGAGTTGTAACCCTAACATGTTTGAAATTAGACACAAATCATGGGTTGGATCTTCATAAACAAACTGAGCCTTAATCCTCATGTCCAAAATAAATCTACCGTCCAATAATATCACCGAGCCTTTAGAAGAATTTCTTGGGTCAATTTTTAATTATTTAGATTTCACTTAGTCCATAAATATTAAATGGGCTTTAACCTAATGATCAAGTCCAGTAAAATTCATATTCCGTGGTAATAATATCTTGGGCCCATGACCTATTCAGAAATTGCTCGATAAATCTCAAATGAGCTTCCCATAAATGAACCTAAAAAATAATTATAGAACACGACTTGGCCTGAGCTTGGTGTTGAGGCCCGAGTGTTACAAATTGTCACCAAAAGTTGGTCACGGTCAGACATTCAATTGAACATTGAGTCACAAAATCGTCACAAAAAATATTTTTTGTTTTGGTTGAACAATAAACCAACGCATCTATTTGGTGACGTGGTTGTTGTGTCGATAGGTTGACAATTTTTATCCATCACACAAAAGATTTTGTATTGGTTTGGTGTTTTTTTCATGACGGTTGTGTTTGTCACAAATGCTATGATCTATTGTAGTGTGTGAATCCGATATGAACATGACACAAAATAAGTGAGTTTGGATTTGGGTTAAAATAGGTTGACTCGATAAAACGCAATTAATAAACGGATCAACCTGCAAAATCCGCAATCAACCCGTATAACATGAATAAATTATATTTTCAAATTTGATAAATGTTGTCTTATATATTTTTTGTTGTTGTTGAGAATATGTAATATTAGTTTATTATTTGGTTATTTATATCTATTAACCTTTTTTGGTTAATATCTAATTGTATTTTATGAAAATATTACTTTTCTTCTATATTATTAGTTTGGATATTGATAATAAAATATTTTATCATAAATCCATTTGTAATTGTGAATGATTCATATAGTTATTATTTCATTATATAGAAAATTGTATTAATTTGGTTAAAAAATAAAAATATGACCAACTCAACCCATTATATGAAATGAGTTGAAATGGATGTCCATGTTAATCTAATAAAAATTACTAATTAAACTGGTTAAGTGGATCGTATCATGTTACTCATTATTTATATACTCATTGTCAAGGTTTTAAAATCTGACTCATTTAATTAAATGGGTTGGTTTGGATTGACTCATATAGCCCAATACTTTTGACTTTACACGACACAAACATAAATTACAACCATTCCTCTCCATAGAGGTGATCGCCACTCCTCTAGGACGACCACCGCCGTCGCAATAAAAGAGTGACCTATATGTATTTTGTTAGTCCCAAGTAATCAGTAGTGTGAAACACCCATTAGAAGGTGAAATATACACTTTTGCCATCCCATAATTGCAAATCCCTTCTCCACCGACAATATTTTGTCCCTCTAGCTAGTGGATTCTGGACAGTACAATAGCAATGTCCGTAATTTGCAATCGTGACAAGTAAATAAATCTCTTGCCCGTCAAATATTTGCAAGGGAAATTATTTATATACTTTTAAAATATGCAAGTTCCACACATTTCATTTATAATTAAAAAAAAAATTTAAAATTCACATGAAAAAAATCAACATTTTCATGATATATTCCACTTTTTCAAAAAGAGTGCATAAGACTTGTACATCTTAAAATTATGAGAAGTGTTACATACACAAAGAGAGTATATATAAATAAACCCACAAACTTATGTGACTTTATGAGATCCATTAGATATACTATACAATAAAAATAACTTTACAATCTGACATATTGCATCAAGTCACGTCAGTTTGTGAGTTTACTTTTGTATAATCTCTTTGTGGCTAAAGTATTTCTCTCAAGCTATATCTAACATTACTCTATATATATAAACCGAATTGCAAAATATTCAAACATAACAGATAAGTAAACAAGCATTTAATACTTTGTCCATCTCTAAATTCAATTCAAGTACTTCTCGGAGAGCCTGTGGAGTTCGTAACCAAATTACACATATGTAAAGAGGGGGTACAATACCTGAGGGCTCGCGGTGAATAGGGATCTCGGGGCACCTGAAGTCGGACAAGCAAAAGAAATGGAATTCTGCTATAGAAATTTTGACTTTCTTGAGCCACTAAAATGAATTACAAAATTGGTTTCTCAGTCAATTGTGTATGTTTCTGTATAATACAACAATTATGTGCTAATGCTCACGAAGCTTGATAAAAGTTTCAAGCCAATGAAAACAAATATCACCCTTCAAGGTATCTGGCCATAGCAACATTGTTTGTGTTGTGACAGCAACAATCGACTATATCTACTAAATTACGGATATTATCTCATCGTCATTATCTTCATCATCCAACCCTCTCAACATTTGTCAACTCTCTAAGGTCAGCCATGTCAATCAGAATAATCATTGGATGAAGCTGCATAATTCTTCAGTCCAGATCCAGACTCTTTTTCATGGACTCGTAAACCATGTATGTAATACTTGCAGACGGGACGACTTTTAGCAAATTAGGGAATAGTCCTTTGTAGAACCCTCTCAACCCTTCATGTTGAAAGGTTCTCCTAAATACATCAGCCATCCCCTTATAAGCAGCATCAGCATTAGCACGCTGAGCTTGCATTCTGGCAAGCAGTAGCAAAATTAGCCTCATCTTAAAAAGACCAAATTGAATAGAAGTTTAATCAGGACTTGAGCAATAACCAAGATAGTCAAAAAACCTTGATTTACCTTGTTCTGACAACCTGCAATGGATAAACACATGTTGCACCAAGAGCTCCTGATATTGTCCCACATCCCAATTGCACAAAAGGACCAGGTTCTACAGAAAATCTAAAAAAGTTCAACATACGAGATAAAGGCAGACTTGGAATAAAACAAACACGCACAGAAAGGAAAACATAAAATGGAAGAGAAATGGAAAGATTGTGAAAAGAAGCTAGCCATATAAAATAGGAACTTACCACCGTCATGAAGAATATACTTCTTGGACATATCTTTCAAGGTATCATATGCAGCAAGATCAATCCCAGCATAAGGGATAATCCCAAGCAGAGATGGAACAACGCCCCTATAGAATGCTCGGGGTCCCTCATGAACCCATATATCTCTTGACAGAGTTCCAAGGCTAGGAACTCTTCCACCTTCACAAGTATATGTTTGTAATCTAGTTTTTACAAGATCCATTGGATAAATAGTAGTCTGTGCGACGGCACCAGCTAAACCACCAGCAAACAGGTGCCCAGCAGTGCCAACATCAGCCTTACTTCCTTCCCCTCCTGCTCTAGCATTAGCAATGAATCTTTTCAGCATTTCGTAAGTGTAGAACTTGATGGCACTTTCAGGGGCCACCTTCAGAACATTCAACCCATTCCCTCGGAAAAAACCCAAGAAGCCACCTTCTGTCCAGATACCCCTTATTGCTGGCATGATACGAGCTCGTGTTGTTTGTACTTGCAAAATAACCTTTAGACGATCAAGAGGTGCAGTAGCTGTACGGGATGTTGCTCCTGCTACCCCACCTGCAATAAGATATCTACTTGCATGGATATGTTGACTGATGCCCTCTGGTATTACAGTCTGTTCCCCAATATCAACAAGGCATACCCTCTCTAAATAATGATAAATGTTCTCAATAGTTGCCTCATGAGGGTAGAGCAGAAGAAAATCCCTCCATTCTTCAAATGTAATAACCCCGTTGTTATCTTTATCAACACGCTCAACAAAACGGGCAAGTTCCTCATCATCAATTTCAATCCCTACAAAAGAGAGACTGAAGTGGCTTATAGAGTGAAACAGCCCACTTACGAGAAAAACCATGTCTGAAAACAGTGATTTTAAGTGCTATGCATACACAGATGGTACTACAAGCCGACATGGTTATAGGAAGTAAATTGCAATCTAAATGGATTACAAACCTATCACTGAAGCTTTAAGCATTTACTATTAAGAACAAAGGGGGGAAAAGAAGTAAATTTATGCATTTGCCAAAATATTTACTTAGCCTGATGAAGGTTGGAATGAAAAACATAGCTACATAAACATAATACAACTACATTGGTCTTAGTGAAGTACAACAGCTGTACATCTCAACAATAAAGAAGGCAGTTGGTCAGCTATCCCAATTTTTTGTCAGAAATTTCAATAAATTGAAAACTCTTGTTCTCCAATATATTTGCCAGTTCATGTCATCATTACATGTGACTTAGCTTGGAAATAGGCATTGAATGTTAAAGAGGTAATCACGTTGGGTTTTTTTTTATATATATATATAGATTAAATTTTATTAATGAACCTTAAGTTGCAAAAACTGTCAGAATACTTGGCTACTAACTTTAACAAGAAACTGAACATTCTACTTTCCAAATTAACTTAGCTATGTTATTTTTCTCAAGGGGTTATAGAAACTAGAATGGGAGGATGCAAACTTGATTCCCAAACAGAGATAGATGGGGGCATAACAGGCATATTAATAAATATGTGGGCTAAAGCTCAGATCCCAGCATCCAATAACTCCGAAAATGGCAACATTGCCGGAAGCATTGAGACAGTTTTATCAAAAATACTTGCAGAAGTTGAAAATAATAATAGGGCGAATAAATAGAGTTTGAATTTACCCGCCCTAATAAGTGCATCCAAGAGCTCTTCAGGTGTAATGCAACCATTGTGTTCAACATCTATGGCTTGAAAAATGCAATAAAGCTCAAGTTCCTTGTCATCCATGTACCGCTTAAACTCCAGGTACTCGACACGACCATCTTGATTGGAATCACACACACTTAACAAATCCTTGGCATACTTGTACTGGGATGGTATTTGGAGTGCAGAGAGGCCAGCCTCAATCTGTGTATAGTCCAGATACCCCACATTTGTGGTGTCAAAGAAATTAAACAGACTGCGGATTCTCAGGTCCCTCTCTTCTTTGGTCTCTCGCAGCGCCAGTAGGACATGATCCATTGACACAGGCCCTGGTTTCCTCACCGGATTGCAGCACTCTTTCTTTGGTTTTGCATCCATCATATAGAAACCAAAGCTGTAATGCCCAAAACCCAAAATCTGCTTGATAACCAATGTAACCGTAGTGCTCTTGACTTGCAATTAAAATTTACCGCAATACATGCTAGAGTAACTAATTTCACAATAACAATTTATCATCAACAATACCAAGCCACAAAAAAGTATAAAAAAACCTCCAAAGCAAGACAGATTATAAAATTGTCACAGTAGTAAAAAAATATTGAGTCTAGAGTCCCTAGTGCCTCCATGATCATCTGCTTGAATAAGTTGTACTTGAACCAGAAATGTTACTTAATTGAATGAGATAACTTAGTAAGAAAAGATAATTAATACCAGAGTGGGATCAAGCCATTTTCCAATCACACTTTTATATGGAGATATGTAAAAACAGTTCTATATCTTTCAAAATTAATGCAGTCCATAAACCTTCAATTTAAATTTCATCCTACTTTGGGCAATAACATCTAATTTAATATTACAAAAACCAACTCCCAATGCGTTTCCATTCTTGTCAAACACTTTCACCCCTGTAAAAGACATGCACTTTGGAGTCTTTAGCTATGAGCCCATATTACACAAAGAGTCTACCGATAGATCAATTCAAGAACCAACATAGTTACACAATCCCCATTGCAAATATATTCTTCACGCCCTTATAATAGGACAAATCTATCACCTCACTTGCTATAGGGAGTATTTACAGTGCTCACCAGTATGCATAATTGGAACAAAGTAAAATAAGAATAAAAAACTATAACCATATCTATATAGATACAGCCAAATTCACTTTGCACCCTTGCTTTTATCCAATATCTCGTCACACTCCTTTTCATATAAATCCATGGCACAATTCATTTATCATTTCTAGCATGTGCACATCACACAGAAAAAATCAATTTATCCTTTCTCAAGGCACCACTATACCTAGCTCAAAATATTCCCACATTTAAAAATTCAGCTCACCTCTCTTCTTTAAACACTATTAGCAGATTATCAGCGGCGAACTCATAGATTTAGTAAGGTCCTTCTTCATCTCGGGTTTTAAATCTGCTTTTCTCCATTTTGAACTTAGCCATTTTGGATGAGGACAAAAGAGATTGCAAGATCTTTCATCACCCCCTCGAAAGAGGGTGCTTATTGGTGTTCATATAGTAAAATTTTTTTAAGCATCAAAGATAGATCAGAGAAGCATAAAAAATATAGTTTTAGTTTCATTACATCGCATTCACCCTTAGACATTAAAATAACACAGATCAATGGAAAATTTTCTTTAAATACATCACCAAATACATATTTCGTGTCATTATCTATTTTATAGAAAACATTGCGCTTAGGGTTACTTAGAAAATCTGGGCTAGCCAAATCTGCTTAGCCAGCATGTGCAAACCAAAAATCTCAAATTTACACACGTTTCTTAAATCAGTGTTACGCTGTTCTACAATAAAATATGTATTTTAATATTGAAACCCAGAATAGACAGTTACCATTCCTAAATTTACCCAATCTCTCATTCCTTTATACTTCAGCTCTTCAAATTAAACCCCCACCGATAGAAACCAGCACCACCTGCAATATCTGATAGCCTACTCAATCTCTCTATGCATTCGATTTTCTCAAATTCTTCCAATTTAATCAAAATCAACTAAACTTAAAAAAAAAAAATCCACATAGCAAAAACCCACCACATTTTCGGATAACTAAAACCCTATATTCAATTTTCTCAAATGATTCCTATTCAATAAAAATTAACTAAATTTAACATCAGAATATCGCGATTTGGGTCGAATTACATACCTAGAACACACCAATGTGATGAAAGTACCCTTAAATTCGAGATGGGTGAATCTGGTCTCGCCACCTCAAGTAGACTCCGGGCACCAGCTCTATTTTCGGCTATTTCAGGGGGCGGTAGGAGGCGAGACAAGGTGCTCTCCTCTCTGTCTCTCTCTCTCTCTCCTCTTGTTTCGGTAGCTTCAAAATTGGAAAGAAAGTGCTCTCTTGTTCTTTTCTTTCATATTTTTTATTTTTTATTTTCACGGAGTGGAAACATTGGCTGGGAAAGGGACACGTTTACTTCTTCTATATATATATTATTAACTGAGATAATTTTAGATCAGTTAAATAAAATATTATTAAAATATTATTTTTTAATATTATTTTTTAAAATTTAAAAAAGTTAAATTATTTATTATATTTTATATAGAAATTTAGAAAAATTGTAATGATGAAATGAGATTAGATGAGTTGAAATCACTTCTCAATTCAAATGGAACCAATTCACCAGAATATATTTCCTAAATCATTTCTTTTAAGATTCTTAAATTTTTTAATATAATATTATTAGAATATTATTTTTTAATATTATTATTATTTAAGATTTGAAAAAATTGAATTGTTTATTATATTTTATATAAAAATTTAAGAAAGTTATAATGATAAAATGAGATGAGTTGAGATTACTTCTCAATCCAAACGGAGTAAATTCATCAGAATATATTTAACCATTTCCTTTAAAATTCCTAAATTTTTTCAAAAATTAACATCATTAAGTATATACTTTTATTGAAAAGGTTTAAAAAAATATTTTTTTTTAGAATCTGGTGAAATTCATCAACAATATGTGTAACAAAATTGTGAGAGTTTTTAATTTTAGGAAAGTTTTGTTTATTTGTTGTTAAATCAGGGTAAAATGTATTAATGGGAATTATTCTTAAGATTTTTTAATGTAGAGATATTATTTTTCTAAAAATTTTAAAAAGTATCCAATTGTAAAAAAATCCTTTGGCAGCAGATCGTCACCAACACAAGCATTAATAGGAGTTAGATCAAGTCATTCTTTGGATAGTGTTAAAAAAATTAGATCAGAATATACAGCAAAAGCGATATTACATTGTCAGAAATATCTCAGATCTAGTGCAGTTGTTCTATGAATTCTCTAGCGTCGTTGTTCATCCATAATCTTCACATCGATGGCGAAGTGTGCTACGTCGTAATACCAGAACAATACTTACATATTCTACAACCTAGATGCCGTAACTAGAGAGAACTATTTGAAAGAGAGAGCTTATTTATCCAAGTGTATTATCCAAAAAAGGGAAGGACTATGTAAATAGCCCCTCTAGACGTAATCCCCAACTGTCCCTTAATGGCCAGCTATTAAGACTTATGAAGTGGTTTAAGAACCGCTTCATAACCTCTAAGAGAAGGTGAAGGGGCACCCATTATGCCCCTTTCTTACATCTCCCACTCACACATAATGGGCAAGACCACAGGTCTGCTTTTCTCAATATATTCTCAATCTTATTCATACTGGCAAATAGGTTCGTGCGACCATCGAGCACAGCTGTAAAAGTAAAACGAGAGCACTATACCAAATCTCTCCAAGAAAAAACCAGCATAGCAACATCCCTAAAAGTGTCTCGTTATACATCGATTCATTTGATCACATTAGACTAAGCATCCCTAATCCCTCTCAAGTCTGAATGACTCAGAGTAGTGCTCAATTTCCATAAAATATAATGTACTCACAGTTATGTCGCAACTTCCAAGAAACAACATAATTTGCTGGCAGTGAGTCCACACCAATATCGATGTATTACCAAATAGTATTTCCTTCGTACTCATGTCATTTAGTTTCAGTCCAGTTGTTTTCCCAACAATGTCTCTTTAGACCATATCATTCAGGCGATAGATAACATGCCAAAGTAACAAACATTAAACATCAACCTCGTGACATAGTCGAAGGTC
>QEOT01123660.1:0-12782 GCA_003123785.1 Pterocarya stenoptera
TCTCATTGGGGCAGGCACGATCTGTTCTCTCTAGACTCCAAATATAAATAGCCATTCTCAAGTATGAAAAAGCTCTCTGATCCCTAAACTCTTTTACTTATTTACAAACTTTTAAGTGACTTTACTAATTTTGGCATTGGATACTTTTCTGGCCCCAAGGCCACCATCTCCAAGTTGCCTTCTTCTCTATTTTTGCATGTCCACTTTTGAAGATTTAAATTGCTGGAACATAACCCAAAAGTGTACGAAATACGACGTTAGCAAGAATAATTATTATCAATAATTGTTTTGTTAATTAGAGATTATTTATGGCTTATCTTATGGAACATATATTTTATTTTAATTAAAAGTAACCCCAAACACCCAAAAAAAAACATAGAAAAATTCCCCACCATCTTTAGGCCGAATGGATGAATTTGGAGATGGTGATGACTTTTTAGAACTATTATAAGATTTTTTAAGAAATTTTATATGGGCATGATTAATGTTGTCACATGGACTCCACTGTGCAACTTCTACCAAATCTATAGCTTTTTCCTACTATATATATACCTGCTTTCGTTCTTTTGTGTTTTTGGTCAAACTTGTGCCACCTACTCTCTACTGTTGAACCAAAAACCAAATCATATTTCATTTCATATAATTAAAGTTTAGTCATTCATGTACGTGCGCTACAGAGATCATGAACCTGAAGGCTGAAAACGGTGTAAAGTATTGACGTGCTAAGTGTATGTTTGTTCACCAATTAATACATATAGAGCATGTATCGATACTGATGACAATTTGTCAGTACTCATCATCGGATGGTATATAATTGATTCATTTGGGTTGAGCTTTGATCTTGACGTGGCTGGTAACATCTAGATGTGAACGCGAAATTAAAGATCATTACATCGGATTAATTAATGTAATACATTAATATGTAGGGTATTGTAACTCACAATATTAGTGCGTGCATCATATCTCCACCGGACCAGTTCATGCATATGTTTTGACGTTATAATTAATCAATTAATTAATATCCTATATATATACATATATATATGTAATGAATTTATACTTTAAAAATAAAAAATTATAACCATATGGCAAAATTATTCAAACTCAACCAATGGAAAAGATCGATCCCGCTAATCCAGTACTCAAGCAAGATCAGATGGAGTTGAATATTATATATTTTATAAATATATATATATTTATATATTTATATATTTATATATGCCTCCAACAGCTTATATAATTCATTCCTGGCTAGATAGCAGCTAGCTAGGGGTACTACATCTGTATGAATAAGTCTTCTGCTTTCTGCGGGTATATACCATAAAAAATAGAAAGGAATAAAGAAATATTTATGGACAAAGCAAACAGTTACCACCCACATGAAATATTCCTCTGATGTAAAAGTGACACATGGCGCAATAATTGGCCTAAGAGGTGGAACAATATGAAAATGTTTCAGGACGTACGTTGCTCAGTTAATTAATTTGAAGATGCTTATAATTTATATAGTAATAAGAAGTCTTCCAAAGCTAATTTCATGCTTTATTTATAAGTTGCTTTCTATTTTATTTTGCTAATTGTTTTTAATTTTCATATATATATATATATTGTTAAGGATAAGGATGATGAAGAAGATAAAGATGCTGAAGAAGACTAGAAGTTCAACATAGATCAGTAGAAGACCAGAAGCTCATCCTCAGTAGACGTAGTTATCTAGATAGAATTGTTCTGTTGCTTTCCTTCTTAGTGTTTGTTATGAGTCCCACAACTATTACGTTTGTATTCAACAACTTCATTATTAATAAGAGAATCAACACACTGAAAGTGTGGTTGATATTTTCCTCAACATATATATATATTTATATATATAATGTGGATCATGAGATCGATCGAGTTGTTTGAGTTTTGGCTCAAAAATATCATGATTAGTGCTTTATATATACTTGTACTGCTCTCTCTCTCTCTCTCTCTCTCTCTCTCTCTCTCTCTATATATATATATATTATATCATGTGTTAGACAAAGAGATATGTATGTTGGGGGGTCCTGATCATCAGCACTTGATCCAATAGAGACGAACGGTTCAAAGCTGTACAAGTATATATTCATTACTTTTGACCTTGCACTGTGAGATAAATTACAAAGATAACGTCAAGTCTTGAAATATTTTCATCTTTTTGACATGCTGCCCTAGCTACTCACTTGTCGTATCCATATATTTGTGTCTATAATTTTGGGCTGCATCTTTTGGTGAATTAATCCCTATAAGATAAGTTAATTAAGCGAAAAACCCTACGCATGCGCACTCTTCTTTTTTCTTTAACATTTTATTTAGGTTATCTTTCATGTTTTTAGATCAAATTTTTTTTTTTGAAAAGTATACCTCAAATTTCATTAAACTCAGAACCAAGTTCAATCGTTATAGTATTTCTCCATCTGGAGAGTATGTAAAACTTCCATAGGACTTTCTTCAATCCAAATCCTTTCTATAGGCAAGTAATTAAAAGCTAATTTGGCTAGTAAATGAGCTACATTGTTAGCCTCTCTGTATATAAACTGTACTTTCCAGTTCACTCTTTCTTGTAACTAATCTCTTACCTCATCCACCACATTTCCATAAGCAGCAACTAGATCTTCCTTACTGTTAGTAGCCTTGACAATGATCTGTGAATCCCCTTTTAAAACAACGAATGAAAAGCCAAGCTCAACACCCAACTGTACTGCTCTTCTCAAAGCAAGAGCTTCCCCAACTAAGGGATCTTTTAGACAATCTATCACGGAACACAAAGAGGCCAAAACCTCCCCCTCCTCATCCCTTATCACCACCCCTATACCCACCTTATTTAAAGATGAACAAATAGATGCATCCCAATTAATTTTCACTCAAGAAGGTTCAAGCTTTTCCCATTTTCGATCCCTACTACTACTGGGAGTTGTTTTCATCATGCACTTCCTATGCTCTTGTGCTGTCACATACTCCTGATACCCATCCACAACAGACCTCATCACCTTTTTAGGCTCAAGGTATTTATTTTTGAAGATATAGATGTTTCTTCTAAGCCACAACCTTCTTATAACACATGCAACCAGTTCCACATCATCTTGTTTCAGCCTGACAGTTAATTTCCTCCATAACTCCATAAAACACGACTCATTGTAGCTCCATTTCTACACTAGACTACTCTCCTCATACCAAACATCTGAAGCTGCTGTGCATTCCCACACCACATGGAGAATTGACTCCATTTCCAAGTTGCAAATAGGGCATAAGTTAGATCTCACCACCTGTTTCTTCCAAAAGTTTTCCTTTGTGGGCATGCAACATATCAAGGCAGGCCTTCCATAAGAATTGCTTTACACATGGTTGCACATTAAGGCCCCATATTTTCCACCAGAAGTTACCATTTTCATCCCCTTTAGAAGACTCGCCCCTCATTCTTTTACCCCTTAGGTACTTCAGGTGGTAGGCACTCTTAACAGAGAACCTGCCATCTTCAGAAAAACTCCACACCCTTTTGGCTACTGACAATCTGCTGCCTAGTTAGATGCCTCTGATAAGATTCGCCTCTGATAAGATTCACCTCTTGAGATGAAAACGTATAATCCAGTAAACTTAAATTCCAAGACTTCTCCTCTGTGTTAATCAACTCATCAACTTTGGAATCCCTATCCAAGGTGTGCATTCTTTCAGCAGAAGATAGTATGCATGGATAAGTCTTGCTGGACAACCACTTATCACCCCAAATATTCACACTCTTGCCATCTCCCACTCTCCATGCAACCCCTTCTTTAACCAGACCCAAAGCAGACCATAAGCTTTTCCATACATAAGAGGGCCCTCTACCTAGTTTAGCCTGCAACAACATCCCATCTTTAAAGTATTTTTGCCTCATCACAGTAGCAACCAAAGATGAAGGATTAAGCAAAAAACCCTAACACTGCTTTGCAAGCATTGCAGTGTTAAAGTATTCGAGGTCTCGAAAGCCCAATCCCCCCCCCCCCAATCTTGCTGTCACTGACTTTCCACCAACTTCTCCAATGTATCTTTGTCTCATTTTGATTATGGCCCCACCAAAACTTAGCCATAAGTGAGTTAATATCAGCACAAAGTTTATTGGGCTGTCTAAAAATACTCATAGCAAAGGTTGGGATTGCTTGAGCCATTGCCTTCAAAAGGACTTCTTTTCATGCTTGTGACAGAAAATTATTCTTCCAATTACTAATCTTAGCCCAAATTCTCTCCTTCAAAACTCGAAAGGTATTAAACTTGGATCTTCCAACCATAGCTGGCAATCCAAGATATTTTCATAGTTACCACAGAGAGTCACCCCAGAAGCAACCTTTATGCTAGATCTGATAGAACTACTTGTGTTAGACCATAAAAACATAGAAGTTTTCAGGAGGTTTAAGCACTGTCCTGATGCCTCTTCATAAGTCTTCAACAAACCATAAATACACTGCCATTCAGAGACTTTAGCCCTCCCAAAGATCAAACAGTCATCTGTAAAAAGTAGATGACTAACTCTAACACCCCTCTTTGCGACAGCCACCCCCCTCAAAGAACCACGAGCCTCAGCTCCCTTTAGAAGGGAAGAAAGACCCTCAGCACAAAGAATGAACAGGTAAGGAGAAATATGGTTCCTTTGCCTGAACCCCCTACTTGGCTTGAACCATCTTCCAAATTCACCATTGACAAGCACAAAATAGGACACAGAAGTCACACACCTCATAATCCAGCAGATCCATTTCTCCCCAAAGCCCATTCTCCTCATAACCTCTTCCAAGAAAACCCATTCAATTCTATCATAAGCTTTCGACATGTCAAGTTTAAGGGCCATACTCCCTACCCTCCCTATCAACCTGGTTTTCATCGTATGAAGGGTCTCATAGGCAACCATCACATTATCAGTGATGAGTCTACAAAAAATAAAGGCACTTAATTTGATTAGAAGAAATAATGTGGGGCAACACCTTTTTAAGCCTATTAGCTAGCACCTTCGAAACAAGCTTATAAAGGACATTACACAAGCTAATGGGTCTGAATTCAGTAGCCACAGAGGGGTTAGATACCTTAGGTATAAGGGCAATAAAGGTCTTGTTGACACAGATGTCCATATCAGTCTCACTTTTAAGAAAATGCAGTACAGCCTCAGTAACATTCTGCCCAACAACATTCCAGTAGGCTTTATAGAAACTTGCCCCAAACCCATCAGGGTCAGGGGATTTGAGAGGAGCCATTTGGCTCAAAGCAAGGTCCACCTCCTCCTTAAGAAACTGTTTTTCCAACCTAGAGTTCATATCAGAGTTTACACAAGAATGAAGGTCTTTAAGACAAACCTCAATTGCCTGCCTCGAAGGTTTAGTAGAGCTAAACAAAATTTTGAAATAAACCTGGAACACCTCTTCAATACCCTTCTGAGTCTTTACAATGTTGCCCCGTGAGTCAATTAATTCCCTGATATGATTCTTCTTTCTTCTTTGATTTGCACATGAGTGAAAAAACTTGGTGTTTTTGTCACCAAGATTATACCAGTTCCTTTTAACTCTCTGCCTCCATTTCAGGTCATCTTGCTCAAGGATGCGCCCCACTTGAGACTACAGCTGACCAATCAGCTCCACATTATGACTGCCCTCATTCTCTTGCTCAGATTGAAACAGCCTCATTTGTTGCCTCAAGACCTACTCAGTTTCAAGCTTTTTCTGTCTACTCCATCTAACTAGTCCCATCTCACAGCTTCTCAGTTTCTCTTGGACACCTTTAAAGTTCCCATCACCATTATAGCCTCAGGCCCTCTCAATTATTGGTATACCATCCTCGTCCAAGGCCCAACTTGCCTCAAACCTGAAAATCCTTCATTTTAATCTTCTGCTAGTTGTACCAGTGCCCAAATGCATCAACAAGGCTTTATGATTAGATTGCGTAACATGTATAATTTCAATGGTTCTATCTCTAAAAACATCAGCCCACTTCCCATTAGCAGCAACTTGATCAAATCTTTCCTTTGTGAAGGAATTATCCGAGTGCTTATTGCTCCATGTGTACTGGCAACCCTTCCATCCCATATCAGAAAGGCTATTAGTCACGAGAGCCTGCCTGAAGTCCTCCATTTGAGCCTCCCCCCTTGGTTTACCCCCCACCTTCTCAGCCTGAGGAACTACTTCATTAAAGTCCCCCATAACACACCAAGGTTTATTATCAGGGTTTAATAAAGACAATAATCTCCATGACTCCCATCTTTTACTAGTCTCTTGATGACCATAGAAACCAGAGAATTTTCAATGGACTCTCCTTTCCACACAGTAAATACCAGCACTGATATGGTGGAAAGAAAAGTTAACAATTTCTAAATGTACCTCACAACTCCAAAGAAGGGCTAACCCTCCACTCTTTCCCCTACAGTCAACAGCAAAACAATTCTCCATTCCCAACTTTCTCTTTATTCTATCCAATTTCCTTGAAAGCATTTTTGTCTCCATCAGGAAAATAACCATGGGCTTCTTTTCCTTCACCATAAAGTGAAGGCTCTGAACTGTCCGAGGGTTCCCAAGCCCTCGACAGTTCCAACTCAAGAGTTTCATAATGGCTGGTGGGGCTGGCATGCAGCCTCCACCAAACCTGAAGAGATCTCATCAACCTCAGATAAAACACAAACCAGCTTCCCTTTCTTCATCACTGAGGCCCCAACAAAAGCATCATCACCACCCTTTCTCTTCCTCTCCACCTCCTGCCCTGCCAAAGGTGTCTTCCTCACCACTCTTGCCCTCCTTTTCCATCTCCTCGTACCCACATTCTCATTAATCTTCCCTTTATTTTCTGTTTCAAATAACTCACCAAGTTGAGCTGCCACAACACCACACTGCACCACAGAATTAGCAGTCTCAACCTCTTGATCTACTTGCAAAGTGGGGCTACTAGCCTTCTTATTATCCCTGCACATAGGACTTTCAACAAGCACTTTGTCTCCCGAATGCATAACCCCTTCGCCACCTTCTTCTAACCCCTTCTTAGCAACCCCTTTGAAAGTGTGGCCCTTCTCACCAACAAATCTCCCCCTAGACTAACAATGGGGCAGCTCCTTAAGCAAGACTCCCCTTGCTCCTTCTCATCACAACCCCCATTACTACCCTCCTCTTGGTGTGAATTATAAGAAGTACTCTTGGACTTCCCCCCTCCCTCTAGGACTAATATGAGCTCTTAACCAACCCCCATACTGCATCTTCCCTCCCACCTCAACACCAGCTTGGCATCCATTAGTACTATACTTAATTCTCCCACATCTAAAACACAGTTTGGGCAATTTTTCATAAGTCATTGGAACCCACATTCAACACCTTAGGAGGTTAGCAGTCCTCCCCCTTGCCATGGCTTTCTTGAGGTCCAGAGTGATACGAACCCTGAGGAAATTACCCCAATCTGTACCATCACCTCTCGTCTCCTCCTCCACAACAGAACCCAAGAAATCTCCAATCTGCTTCCCAATCTCCCTATTCATACAAGCCAAAGGCAGATTATGCAATCTAACCCAGAATCTTTCATGATCAAACGCAAGCTTCTGCGAAGGGACTAGACCATCATACGACTGTAGAACAAATAGGTGATTATCAAATAGCCAGGGTCTTCCCTCTAAAATCCTCTCCTTATCAACCAAAAATTCAAACGAGATAACAAATAGGTTTTGACTTATCTCAATGAAATCAAAAGATCCCTGCAACCTCCAGATCTTTATGAAAGTAGACTTGATGATTTCCTTGCCTTTCTCTCCGAAATCAGCTTGCCCACCAAGCTCTTTTCCCCCTTTGCAGCGTCACTGGTCAGATGTTCAGCATCAATCACAATATTTGTATTCTCTTCCTTAGTTAGCTTCAGGAACTCCCATCGATCCTCAAGGTCCTCCATACCACACCTTACAACAGCCTTAACCCACCGTCCAAACCACTACTACCCACCACCAACCGGCTCCCTCGACGATGCAAGCTGCCATGGAAACCTTCAAAAAACTGTTATAACAAACTCAGAACGTGCCTAAAGCACACTCTCTCTCCACCTTTTCCCAAGAGAAAAGAGAAGAATCGTGATTGAATCCGTTTTTAGATCAAATTAGGATTGCAAGATCAACATGAACTGAACAAGAATAGATGTATAAGTTTTGCATGTGTTTCTTTAACATTTTATTTAGGACGTTATCCATAGCTGTCAATTAATGCCCTTATTTAGGACGTTATCCATTGCACGAAGGCGATTGTATGTATCATTTTTCATATATAATACTGCATGCTCGGATTGGAGTGGGATTGAGAGTCATGATGTCATGGATTCATCCTCTTCCAGTCATGAGCAAGCATTAATTATGCTTGGAGATTATCATGAATTTATAGGTCCTGCATGCATGCTTTATATAAATATATATATATAATGTATTCTCTCCCATCCCCTATTTAGCTCCAACTATGGTATTGTATATTATGAATTAGTTTCTTACAGATCATAAGAAGATCGAAGAGTACGTACGTACGTAGCGCGCCCTTCTAGGATGCCAAATTTTCTTCACACGACATATATATTAGCCATGCATCGGATCGAGAAAACAATGTTTCAATTTATGGCCCTGTTTACCATGTTTTGTATTGATGTAAAATGATGTTTGTTGGAACTCTCGATCGATCCACAGGTCTCTCTTTTCATATTGCTATTTTTTATATAGTGAATTTTTCTTGCTAAAACTTATCTGAATAAGGTACTAAAGTTCTATATTGCATATAACATGACTGCAGTCAGATATATTCACAATACATTATACAGTACTATATATGTGTGTACAGCAATAATAGCTAGCCAATACACCAGAAAGATCAAAAGCTATAGATATGGGTCTTCCTACCATGAACTCGGGCCCATCTTGATTTTTATGGTCTATTAATTCCACTAAATTCCAATCCAACTAGACAAGTGATAAATCGATGGAGGCCTATGATCGGCTTGATCTGCAAATCATACACCACAATATTTAACACTAGCAAGGTAAAGGACAAAATTGAGCCCACTATGTACCAAAAGACACTTTATGGGGGGGAAACAGATCGAAGGCAAGAACTGATTTAGTGCAGTAAAATTGAATTACACATATTCACTCTCCTCTAGGTGTTGTGTTGGATTAAAACTACTGATTTCTCATTCTTTTTATATGTTTTTAAAGTTTATAGTAACAAAATAAATTTTGATATCGATTTAATTGTATTAGTTTAACTCGCATGCGTGCAAGCATGTATATAATATTTTTTTTTGTGTGGTAGTAAATTAAGGAAGATGGAGGATGATGATCAAGTCGCGACGCTACAGATCGATGATGCGTACGTATGCACTATAAAACAAAACCACGCGTGGAGAAAAATAAAAATTTTGAGTGTACGTAATTCAAACTTCATTAATATTGCTTGATTATATACTTAAAAAGGTAATGTTAGTTTTGATCTGTTATATCTCTACTTGATCTTTATAATTAATTAGCTGTAACGCGTTAAGGAAGAAAAAGTGAAGTACGATCGACAAGATAGCCAGAAATAAATTACATGTTAATACTGCTAATTGGTAGGATTAAAAATATCATGCATGTCCCTTTTCTTGAAATGGTAACGCTAGCTACTGATCTCTATTTTAAAATTTGCTACGTCCTAGCTCGTTCACATCAATCGATCATGTGATATATGATTTTAAGGCTCCGTTTACTTATACAAAACTTTCATTTTATCTCATCTCATCTCAATCATTACAACTTTTTTAAATTTCCATACAAAAATATAATAAATAATTTAACTTTTTCAAATCTCAAAACAAAAATAATAGTAAAAAATAAATTTTAACAAGATTTTATTCAACTACTATTCAAAACAACTCATCTCATCTTATCTGAATTGTGTATCCAAACCCAATCTAAATCGTTTCAAAAGTCATCTACGTACTTAAATTGTGTGATATGTCAATGTCGATTATTAATGTGACTAAAAATAATAAAATTAGAAATTAGATGTAAACAAAAATTTTCTTCTTCAATAGAGGTCATATATAGCTAGCTAGGTTTGTCAAACCCACTCATTCAAAGAAAGCAATGAGAATCTCCCTCCGGTGGCTTTAAATCATGAGAATAGTTAAAAACCACATAATAATTGTATGTATGTGCGTGAGAAATTAATTAAATGGAATTAAGAATTAGAGAATATAGAATAATACTGATTTCTAGTGTTAATGGCCGATTCAATAAGATAATGGGAGTAGTTGGTGGCAGTCGTGTGGATTACACACACTCCCTTCAATTTCTTATATTATCTCAGTCCTAATCTTCCTCTCACCACTACTTTTTTGGATGAAGGTTCTCACACTAATTAGTGCTTTCCTCTTCAGCAATCCATTTATGAGACTTTGTTTATTCAGTAGGCCATGCAGTTCTTAAAGGAAGAAAAGGCCGGTAAGGTAATTAATCAACCTAAGAAGTTGGTCATGACATGATCGATGATGGTGCATGGACACAAAAAGTTGATAGTGTCATCTTCAGAGGATGACCTAATAAGCGCATTACACATGCTGCTGGCCGGATGATCATCATAAATAATTGGAGCAAATAATGTATGATCAATAGTACTCTTAAAGTTGCTTTTATATGAAAATATCTAATATAGTTTATTTCTCTGATTTGCTGGACAGGATCTCCTTATGCGTGTGTATGGTCATGGAGATCATGAGCTTCAATTGGTCTAGGACTTGGAGCTGCATGTGTGGTCGAGGCACGGTAAATTTGAATATTCTTAACATATATACATACCTACATATATATAATTTTCTAACTGCATGCATATATGGAAGAAAAGCTAATAACGAGATTTTTTGAATTGCTTCATGGAAATCTTCGGAGGTTATAATTATACTTTCCAAGGATATTGGACAATTAAGCTAGATTAACGACTCTATCCTTTTTATCTGTTTTATTATTTCATGTCATCTTGCTAGCTAGCTTGTCATGCTAGTCATGAACCATAAGAGTACTGGTGCATGTACGTGACCGCCCTAAACTGTATCTCCTTTCCTAGTTTCCCTATTTTGGGATCGTCGGTGTCCTCTCGATATTATTCATATATAAGAGAGAGTAATACAGCCAACAAATGATCATCTATCGCCTGGCTTGCCGGAATTTTCTTTTCTGTTTCCTACTGATCACTTAATTACTTAAGAAAAAATTTCCAGAGTTAATGTTTCTTCCTTTCGTTAGGATGATCATTAAATATTGGCCGTGTCCTCACCGATCTGAAACTGATCTATCATACACAATTTAATGGGCAGGCCGACTGCATTGATATATAATATTATATTATAAGGCATGCACCAAGTTAATTTGTTCAATCATGCTAATCATCTTGATGGTGGATAATTCTGTTTCATTTCAAATTGCTTCATAATCTATATATTATTCTTTTGTTTACTTTCTCGTTTAACATTATCTATCTAATTAATCATTAATTCTTGATCTTGTTTCGGAACAAATATTATTTGCCTTTTGTGTGCATGTCACTAATTAATTATATATATATAGCCTAATTAGTGTTTCAGGATGCAACATATATAACTTATGTCATCCATCATGGTTTCTTCGTTCAATCTATTTCTAGGATAGTCTTGTGATGAGTTTTTATCCGAGTTTTTCTGGAGGACTACTGAGGAATTAATAATGCCACAAGTTCAGGTGGCCAGGTGCATGCATGTGTGGGGGTAAAACAATATTAGGGTGACAACACAATTTGACAAAGGCACAAAGATTTCACATCAAAAGTTATGATTAGTTACCAAGATTTGGAATTGGCAATTACTTGGCCTAATCTAGGTCCCATTTGCCACTATTCGATCCCAATATATGGCACTATATATCGATTATTAATCCCTCATGATCAGTGTTTCAAACATTCGTTAGTGAATGAGGAATTAGCCATTTCCATTGTTTTTTTTTTTTTTTGGCCCATATACAAGCGAGGGTAGCTTTTGCAGGTTTGGCAACCAAGACAAAACACAAAATTTTCATCTCATCTCATTTCATCATTACAACTTTTTCAAATTCTCATATAAAATATAATAAACAATTCAACTTCTTCAAATCTCAATTCAACTTAATTTTTCAAATCCCAAAATAATAATGATATTAAAAAATAATATATATTTTAAACTTTCATCTAAAACCAAAAATTCTCATCTCACTCTCCAAATCTAACTCTTTTTCGTAAATAGTGCTGAATTCTTTTGTCAACTACTAGTGGGCATGGTGTGTATATAGTACCCCACCTTTAATTGCCTCCACCATAGTTAGAGATCTTCACTCATAAATACCCATCTCCAAGGCGTGTGTCCCCCACACTTCTCCCTCTCCTTCTTTCTGATCAGCAGCTAGCTAGCAGATCATACTTAAATAATTTTTTTTTTCAACCATGGCATCTAACCAACCATCTCTCAATGCTGCCAAATTCACCACTTCCTCCACAGACCTCGAGCAACAGTCGAAGCTAGAGCTCGAAACCGAGGAATTTGACTACTCTAAAAGATCTCAATGGCTACGTGCGGCTGTCTTAGGAGCAAATGATGGGTTGGTCTCAACAGCCTCGTTGATGATGGGGGTTGGAGCAGTAAAACAAGACGTAAAGGCCATGATACTTACTGGGTTTGCAGGTCTTGTTGCTGGTGCCTGCAGCATGGCCATAGGAGAGTTTGTGTCGGTGTACTCACAATTGGACGTAGAAGTGGCACAAATG